>OY735234.1:3500607-3525607 GCA_963457665.1 Thysanoteuthis rhombus | reverse complement strand
TATTTATATATATATGTTAATATATATGTATATATTTAAGTGTGTATATATATATGTATGCATGTATATGAATATATATAGGTATATATGTTATATGTATATGTATATAGCAGTGTATGTATATATGTATGTATGTATATATTTATGTAGGTTTGTAAGTATATATATAATTATGTATGTAATTTATGTACTTATATAAATGTATATATGTATGTATTTATGTATATATCTATATATGTATATATGTATCATATATATGTATATATATAAGTATGTATGTATACATATATTTGTATGTTTATATGTATCTACATATCTATATATAAATGTATATATGTATATATATATATACATATGTATGTATATATATGTACGCATATATATATATATGAATGTATATATGTATACATGCATATATAGGTAATATGTAATTATATATGTATATATATTTAAATATTTCTATATATATATATATATATATATACATATATATATATAGATGTATATATATGCATATATGTATCCATATGTTTGTATGTTTGCATGAATATATGTATATATGTTTGTAACCATTTATATATTTAAATATACGCATATAAATATATATGTGTATATATATATATGTATATTCTCACGTATATGGATATATGTATATGTATATATATATATGTATATGTTCATATATATATTAGTATGTGTATATGTATATTTATATATCACTATATATGTATCTATATATGTGCATGTATTCAGGTGTGTATATATATATACGTATGTGATTACATATATATATAAATGTGTATGTATATATGTATATATATATATATATTTATATGCATATAAAAATACATGTATATGAATATACATGTATGTATCTATATGTTTATACATAGATATATATGTAAATCTATATGTTTATGTATGCATATACACGTATATATATGAATATATATATGTATATATATATACATACTTCTCTATATCATATATATTCGTTTAATTATATATGTATAAATATAATGTATATATATATTAATGTATATATGTATATGTTCATGTTTATATATATATCTATACATATATATACGTATGTATATATATATATATATATATATATATATATATATATATATATATATATATATACATATATATACGTATGTATATATATATATATATATATATATATATATATATATATATATATACCTATTTATATAAATTTGTACATATATGATACATGTATATATATGTATATATATATATCTATCTATGTATATATGTATATGTATACATTCATATATATATATATATGTATATATATACCTCTATAGATATATGCGTACATACATCGATACTTATATGTATATATATGTGTATATATATGTATGTATATATATATATGCATATATATATATATATTTAAATATATATGTATATATATATATGTATGTGTGAATATGTCTATACAGGCATCTGTTCATTTATATGTATATACATGTATATATATTTATATGTACCTATATTTGTATAAATATGTATGTATGTATATACCTATGTTTTTATATATATATATATATATATATAAGTAGATTTCTATATATTTATGTATATATATATGTATGTATATATGTGAATATATATATGTGTATATATATATACATACATATATGTATATATATAATTATGCATATATATATATTTTTTTATATACGTATGTATATCTATATATATCTGTATATGTACATCTATGTATAAATATGTTTATATATATGCATATGTTCATTTTTAATTATATATATATATTTATATATATGTACATCTTCATATATCTATCTATATATATATATATATGTATATATACATTTATGTACGAGTCAATTTCTATACATTCATGTATATATGAAAATATATATATATGTATATAAAATATACTCATACATACATATATACTTGGATATATAAACATATATTCATACATATGTCTATTCATTTACATTTATACATATATATACATGTATATATATTTGTTTACGTATGTACATTCACATATATGTATTTAGTTATATATATGTGCAATCATTTATATGCATGAATATAAATGTATATGTGTGTATTTTTTTCTATATATGCATATATACATATAAATATATATATATATGTATATATAGATATATATACGTGCATATATATTCGTATGTATAGGTATATATATTTTTCATAATATATACAAATATATATGTATGCATTTATATATTTATATGCTTATATATATCTTTATATACATATATATGTATATACATATGTAGATATATATATATAAATGTGTTCATATATATACCTGTTTGCATCAATATATATTTGATATCTCTATGTAAATACATATATGATGTGTATATATATATCAATGTATGTATATATATTTTGATGTATATATATATGTATATAAACATATATGTACCTATTTATATATATACATCTATATATATATCTACATATATATGTGTATATGTATATTTATATATATTTGTATGTATATACGTATACATATATATATATATAAATGCTTGTATACATTTATACGTGTGAATATATGTCCAGATATGTATATATATATATGTGTAAACATACATACGTATATATGCATATATATATATTCATATATAAATAAATATGTGTGTTTATGTATACATTTGAATATTGTATTTATATGTTATTATATGTATATGTATATATATGGATATGTATATATGTGTACATATATATATATATTCATATATATATTTGTATATGTATATTGATATTCATATATATCTATATGTATATATGTATATATATATATGTATATATGTATATGTTCATGTATATTTATATATAGATACATGTATATATGTATGCATATGTAAATATGTGTTAATATATGTATAATATATGTATATATATGATTACATATAAATATATATACATATATGTATGTATACATATACGTATATTTATAAATATATATATGTCTTCATGAATATATATGTATGTACATATGTATATATATACGTGTGTCTATGTGTATGTATATATATACAGATATATATGTACGTATGCATACATATATATATATATAGATAGGTATATATGTTTATATGTGTACATAGGTTCATGTATACATATAAATATGCATGTATATATATATGCATATGTATATACATTTGTATATATATTTATATATATATGTTTATGTATGTAAATATATCTCTCTCTGTATTCATATATGTATTTATATGTATATACATATTTTTATAAATATTTTTATAGATGTGTATATCTGTATATTTGTATATATGTGTATACATATGTGTATATATGTGTGTATATGTATATGTGTATATATATGTGTATACATGTATATGTATATATATGTATATGTATATCTATATTTGTATCTATGTCTATTCATATTCGTACATAAATACGTATATATATAATTATACTTGCATATATATATATACAGATTTTTATATATGTGTGTTTGTGTATGTATTTGAATGTGTATATATATATTCATAAATATATATACATGTATATATATAAGTACACGAATATATATATATATACACAAATATCTATATATATATATGTAAATATAGGTTCATATATATCTCCTGTATATATATCTCTATAATTTTATACATATATACATATATATATTCCTGTATTTGTGTGGATATACATATATGTACATATATATATGTATATGTGTATGTTTAAATATTGTCTTATATATATATCTATACCTATGTATATGTATTTATACATACATGTACACATGTGTATAGATATATGTGTGTATATATTCATATATATGTATGTTTATATATAGGTATGTTTATATATATATATATATATATATATATATATATATATATATATATATATGAATGTATTTATATACGTATATTTAATCATGTATGTATATATATGTACATGTATATATATATTTAAGTATATATTTATATGAATTCATATATAAGTATAAAATATTTAGGTATTTTTCTTTATACCTGTGTATATTTATGTATATATCTACATATATAATGTAAATACATACCTATCTATATATATATATATAGATATATATATATATATATATATATAGCAGTATATGGTTATGCCTATGTTAATGTACATATATATTTATTTATTTATTTATGTATGTGTATATGTATGTATAAATGTATAAATATATATGCATATACATATGTATATATGTATGTTAAATGTATATATGCCTTTGACTGTTTATATATATATATATATATATTCATATATATATATTGATATTTATATATCTGTATATGTATATGTATATATATATATATGCATATGTATAAGTATATATATGCATACATATATATATATATCCATATGTATATATATATATATATATATATATATATATATATATATATACCTACAAGTATAAGTAGATATATATGTGTATATTTAAAATCAAATTTATTTATTCTTACATATAGGTATATATATAACATATACATATATATGGGCAAATATATACATTTATATGTAAATATACATATGTATGAATATGTATAGATATATATGTGTATGATTAAATATAGATATATGAAAATATATAAATATGTACAAGTATACGTGTGTTTTTACGTATGTGCTTTTATATCATAATTGATATATGTATATATATATGTATTCATGTATATGTCTGTATTTATACATAAGTGTACATATATATATACGTGTATATGTATTTTGTTTATAGATATATGTATATAGGTGTTTATTCATCTATATATATATGTGTTCATACATGCATATACTTGCTTTAGTATATAACTATATATATATATATATATATATATATATATATGTGCTAAAAATATATACATATATATAAATATATATATATATGTGTATATATATATATATATATATACATATATATATATATAACTATACACTAATTTTATATATATATATATATATATATATATATATACATTTGTATGTATATACATATATATCTTTATACTTGCATATGTATGTATATATATACATGTATATCATAATAATGTGTATATATTCATGTGTGTAAGTATATATATCTGCATATGTTTGTGTGTATTTATATGTTCGTCTATCTTTTTTTGTATGTTATTGTACATATACATGTATACATGTGTGTATAAATATATGTTAATATATGTATATAAATATATACAAATAAATACTTATGCATATATATCTGTGTAAGTATATATATATATATGTATATATATGTAAATATATGTATGTATCATAAATATTTTTTGTGTATATAGATATATATACATTTATATATATGTATAATGTAAAAATTTTATATATATATGTCAACATATATATACATATATACCCACGCATGTACATATGTTTATGTGGATATATTTATATACGTGTACACATGAGTATATATGTATATTGGTATACATATGTAAATATATATGGACATAGGTACTTATATATGCATGTATATATATGTGAATGTACATATATGTGTATATATATTTTTGCGAAAATATATATCTCCATATATGATTTCATTTGTCTATGAATATATTTATATGCATACATATATATTTATATATATATATATATATATATATATATATACATGCATATATATATATATATGTACATGTACGTGGGAACAAATATGAATTTATGCATGAATAATAAACATGTAATTATATTTATAAGTATTTACATATATATTTACATATATAGTTGTATGTATATGTATATATATACTTGTATGTATATGTATATATTTATTCGTATATATTTTTATGTATATATTCATGTGTTTATATATGTTCAAATGTCATCATATATGTATATATATATTTTATAATTTCTTATTTAATGATATATTTTTATATATATCTATGCATTAGTATATCCATGTATATATATTTATATATATATGTGTATCCATATATTATCTCTATATATATATGTATCCATATATTTATATATATGTGTATTTATGTATATATGTTTTTATGTGTGTGTATAAATATATACCTTTGTATAAGATTCCGCATGTACCCATATACATATACATATATATATATATATAAATATATATAGATATCTAGAAATATGTATATATATTTATATGTGTATACCTAAGTAAGTTTATCTGCATATTTATATTTTTTTCATCTATATATATATACATATACAAAAAAATATACATTGGTATACATCCATATTTATGTGTATGTATATAGATGTATGTTCTTGCGTATATACATATACGTATATATGCACATATATCTATATATATATGTATATTCATAAAATATATAAATTAAAATCTCCTTATACCTATCCACATTCATATCTATGAATATATTTTTTTTTATTCATATAAACACATAGTCATATATTTGCACAGCTATTTATATCATTATATATATTTTTGTATCCGAAACTCTTCTTTATATCGGTATATATACATATTTGTTTTTGTGTATATATATTTTTATAAATATGTATGTGTGAATATATATACACATATGTACATCCACGTTTTCTTTTCATGGTTATACGTTTTTACCAATGTTAATGTATGTATCTGTTCGTACATATTTTACTGTATATACATGTCAGTATATATTTTTATATATACACATCCATGTATATATCTGTTAATATATATATGTGTATATATATATATATATATATATATATATATATATATATATATATATATATATATATCTGTATGTATATATCTATATATACACATATATATATATATATATATATATATATATATATATATATATATATATATACATATATATATATTCATATATATATATATACATATATATATGTATGTATGTGTATAAATCTATATGTTAATGTTCATACGTACATGTATTAGGTTTTTTGTGTATGTATGTAATTTTTTTTTTCATATTCGTACAATATTTTTGAGTGTGGTAATAATTTTAGTCGTCCGTAGTAAGTGCAAATTTCTTTTCAAGTGCTTTTCTTTCTAGTACTAGATCTTTTTTGGTTGTATTTATAAGAATTATTTGAATGTTTGCGATTGTGTATATATAACTATATATTAGTATTAATGTATATATACATGTTTGTGTGTCTCTTTGTATATACATATATATATATATATATATATATATATATATATATATATGTGTGTGTGCTTGTCTGTGAATAATTTTTTGTGTTCATTTTCTCCACCATCCTAAACTTTTCTTTGAATATTTGTGGAAGAAAGAAATGGTAGTTAGGTTGAAGATTTCAAACTACCTCTGTTTTTTGTACTAAGGTTAGTGCAGAAAAAGTTTCATACTTTGTTTTGGTTGAAATCTCAGCCAAGGGCCGTATCATCCAAGCCTGCAAGTTTCCATCATCAACTGGACACTTTCTACCAAAGCGCTGGTCAAGTGTCCTGAATCATCTAGTGGTCATGATTTCTATGTTTTATTTGTGTATTGTAAAAAAAGTACGATGCTCTAGTTCTCTGGAAAAGGCAGATAAGGAATTATCAATGACAGATTAACTTGGAAGAATTAACCCATGCCAGATACCATCTGACATGGACAGCAGAACATTGTGGATTGAATAAAGGGTTATTTGAAATTCACAGAAGATCACCAGCAATTACAGACACCTAAACAAGGAAGTGAAGGATTTGAAGTTGAAATGTGACTCTAACAACTAAGATGAGGCCTCTAGTCCAAATTAATAAGTGTGTTATGATTCTTCAAAGCTGAAATTCAGACATAAATCAGTGTATAATTTTCCTCACAATATTATTTTTAATCTTTGAGTTGTTGAACATGCATGCTCGATTCATGGGTTTTAGCATTGCAACTTACCTGTCCTGCATACCTCAAATAGTGCTACAAGTGTTTTAGCCTTTATATCTTGGTTCACTCAAAGTATTTTATGTAATAATTGAGTTATTTATCTACCTTTATTGTGACCAAATCATCACAGACATAAAATTTAGTTAATGGATTGATATTTTTTATTTGGTAATTTTGATGTTAATAATTCGCTTTCATCTTTGTGTTTTAATGGCAAAGAACCATTATATTAAATATCAATTATTATATTGTATTAGATTTGATTTGATATTCATTATTTACTCAAGTTATATTAATTTTTTTATTATAATGATCAAAAAGCATTGTTTCATGTTAAATCTGAATAGCATTTCGTGCGTTTATCATTAACGCAAAAGCTCATTGAGAAAGTTCTGATTCCTTTTTTTGTACCTTTTTTTTACTCCTCTGACTCCTTTCTAAAATTCAGGTCTATTTCTATCCGCTCATTGGAGTGTTATCAGCAAAAGCTGTAAGCCGTTTGCATCCAGTTCTTAACAACTGATCATTGTGCTTATTCCAGTTGTGCTGACCATCACCTTAATGTGCATATCGAACACATTCAGTTTTTGCTACAAGGTCAAAACTTTAACTCGCTATCGAAGAGGAGCATTAACAGATGGTATAAATCATTGGAAGAAGTTAAGTTAATAAAGATTTGGAGGACCCCCCTACTTTTTATTGTGTTGAGTAGATCTCTCTTTAAAAAAAACTGAAAATGGAAATCAGACTGATCTTCAACTTCTTATTCAAGGGACCGTTTTTCTCACTATGAATGCTTATTTCACTTTTGCATTGTATGCTTGACCTGGGAAATGTACAGATGTCTCTTTGCAACATAATGTTTGCAAATATACATCAAATTAAAGTTTAATGTTAAACCAGCAAAAATAGAGCACGTCAAATATTGTATGATATCAAAATGTACAACAAAAATGGAACTAGTATTTGGAATTTTACGTCTTGGGAAACATTGAGTATGAAAAATGGATCAAGGTTTCAGGAAGATTTATGTCGACACTTACAATGCAGATTCACAGAGTCTATGCAGCTAATTTACCAAAATGGAGTGGCAAAAGTAATTTTTTCCAGGTATAATCAAAAATGTTTGGTATAACAAACAACAATTGAAATATGAATTTTGTTGAATCAAATTTTTCTTGTTGAAATATCTGAATTATTGGATATAAGGCTGCATTTATTAAGTGCTCTTCGGAAAAGTTCAAAGGTCGCTTCTGAACGGAACTGATGATTGATCACAATTTTTGTATTATCAGTTCAGAATGTATGGTTTGGATTTAGAAGTTGGTCTTTACAAAGCATTCTTTCTAAGCATTCACAATTTCTAGCATAGATTCATTTAATTCAACTGATATGACTTCAGTAAAATGAAAGATCGCATTCTGATATTCGAAGTCAAATGGGTTGTTGTGATTTGCTTGGAGGAATCCCAGATGGAAAAAGAGATGTTTGTTTTTGTTTTATTTATTTCTAATAAAAGAAAATATTTGACTTGTTCAATTAGGAGAATCCATGTTTAAAATGTTGGTGGATATTTTATTCAGCAAAATTATTACTTTCAAGTGGATGAAACCATCGTTACTGACAGAAACAGAAAATGTTGATAATATAATAGGCTATCCACACCTCTTCTAGGCTAACGGTTAACAACACAAAGATTGGAATCAGCAAGCTGACTACAAACTGAGACAATTGACCTTTACTTCTTACAAATGCCCTTGAGAAATGCATGAATCCATATTTCTCTCCTCAGCTGTGAGTAGAATAACAGGGCAGACTAGACTCTTCAGCCTTGGTTGGCAGCTAGTCTTGGAGATGGACCACTCTGATTCCAAAGCAGGAAAGTTCAGATCCTTGGTCATCGTTGTTAGACATGGGCAACGGACAGAGTAGGTAGAGAATGTGTTCCTGAAATGTACAATTAACAGGACTCTGGTGAACCTCTGATGGGCGCAGCAACCTGGAAGTGGGTTAGAATTGCTCAAGGAAAATAAAGGAGAATAAAAAATGGAAAAAAATAATACTGCGAACGAGATAATGCAAACGCTGTGTCTACTTCCACACAACACCTTCATTACAAGTGAAAGATAAGCGAAAAAAGAAATACATAGTTGCGTAATATGGTGATAAATCCTAAATGTTCTTAACTTACAACATGACAAGAGTGAAGATTTATTTCTCTGGTTTTATTCGCTTGTTTGGAATTTGCATTTCATTAATAAATTTTACTGAGAATTTCTATTCATCCTTTTAGAATTCTTAAATTCTAAAACAATCCTAAACATTATCTATTTTTACTTGGGTATTCTACAAAACTTTGAACCGACCCTCCCAATAATTCCAGAGCTCAAAACAAATATTCAGTTCATTATCTGGATAGAAATTTTACAAACAACTGATCGGCCGATCCATTCTTCAACCCTTGTCAGGTGTATAATTCAAGAAAAGAGGCAAACAGTTTTTTCCTCACGCAAAAAATGGCTATTTTTTGTAGGCGAAGAAAAATTGAGTTCATTATCATACCAACCACAACAACCCATTTTTCATACAGTACATGTTTGGGGAACCTACTGAAGATCGAACTCTTTACAGTGACAGTCTGAAAAACTGGCTTGCTAATCATTACCCCGAAGCGAGGTGCCTTTCCAAGTCCATATATAAATTCGTATTTTTCCGAAAAATCAAAATAATGACTGTTTCCTGTTTTCCATGTAATTACACACACACATCGAAAATCTTTTTTCACAGCTTAAATGATCAACATAGAAAATGTTAGTTGAATTTTCACTTCGAAGGACTTCTCAAGGAATATCCAACCTGTAAAAACTTCCATACCACTAATAAATGCGTAAAGCTTGCGATCACTCCAGTAATCAACATGCTCGCTCTAAAAAGACACCTTTAGCTACAACAATCCTTAATACCACAGATTCTATTCGTACAATAGAGAAATGGAAGAAAAGCCCATTTTCAGATTAAAAACCAATGGTCATGGCAGTTTTGTGTTAGCATTAAAATAATTCACAGTTAACCAGGAATATTTTTCTCCATCTTGTGAATATTCAAGATTCTTCTTCGGGCAAAGATCAATGAATCAAAATTTTCTGATGAAAGCATGTTATCTATCTTTTAGGTTGATTCTGCTATAAACCGTACAGCTGACTCAATTTCCATAGAAAAAAAAATTCGTTTTATAATTTCTAACTATATATATATATATATATATATATATATATATATATATATATATATATATATATCAATAGGTCCATAACCAGACACGTAGTTATTAACTGAATTTTGATCTCGTCGATTTTTGTGATTAATATTCACTAGTGAATTAAGTTGATCGAGAAGGAAGATTATATCAAAAATGACTTTGCTGTGTAAAATATTTTTCTTTCATCATTAGGCTATGGGCACAATATATATATATATATATATATATATATATATATATATATATATATATATATATATATAAAGCAACTCATTTTTCAGTGTTTACAAAGATAAACAACATTGGATATTGGTTACACCCAAAGAACACAATTCTTGCAAAATCCGTCTTAGATGATAGAAATATTCATTTTTTTTTAGTAAAGACTGAAGCTTTTCTAATTTAGCTGCAGTGAGCATAAAGGAAGGAAATCCAGCTTGAGACGTCCGCTCAGGGGCTTGTTCATGCAAACACTACGAGTTAAAGAAGAAAATCGGTGTATCAGGGGCTCTTTGCACACATTTCTTTGCTCCAAAAATATTTCAAAGAATTTTGGATTTTGCACTCCGATGATATGCAGGACTCAAATTTTACCTTTTCTTTTCTTTTTATTTTTTTCCCAGACTGTGGTCAGGTCATTTGAAGAGTTTTTCTTAAACTGAGATCCTCGATTACAATAATAGGTGTCCAAACATAAATATACGAAAAAAAAAATTGAAACTACTGTATTTGTCAGTATATGAAATGCATAATTTATAAGGTTATTTGGGAGAAATACCGCTCACTGCAACTCGTTCAAGCCCCATAACAGTCCATTTCGAGCTTCAGTGGACAGACCCCTGGCCATAATACCTGTGTACTGGACGCAGTGTAATATTTTCATATATTTTTTTAAAATTTGAATGTGCATCTTATATACTGGCAAATATAGTATTTGTATGAGAAAATATCAAAAAGAATATATCAACCATAAATCTATACTCCAATATTTTGGGAATTGCATCAAAGTAGATTTTCCATAGGAGACGTTGATATCTTTTTTTTATTCTACACATATACTTATACATATAAAACATATACAACGGTAGCGTTGTAGAAAACTCAATATGCATAAAACATGTAGCTTTCCATCAATTTTCAATGTTAAAAATTTTTATTAGAAACAAAAAAACTGCATCTTATGAGCTGCAAAATAATGGAATTTTGGCACAACAATAAATGTTTGAAGCATATTGTAAACAGTTTGCAGGCAGCGTAAGTTCATAGCTTGTATTTATGTTGTGTTTTTCTCCCCTGTATTAAAATTCTTCTCTTTTATATCTAAACGAATAATGTGTATTAGATATTTCTCATTCATCCAAGTCCCTTGTGATGAAGAAATTAATGAGAGGTTAATTTGAGAAAAATACTGTTTTTTGACAAATGATATTTATATGATAGTTATATTTTTAAAAAGAAAGAATTTATACAATATATAATTATATGAATATATAATAAATGAAATACAGCAGATTCAGCTTGAGTGGGCATATTGAGATTATAATTTTGGTTCCTACAAGTAATTTAAATGGATTTGCATGACAACTTGTTTGATTCTATTCTTGCACAGTTGGCCCTACTAAGCGGCTATTCCTTGTGACGAAAGTTCCATTTGACCGGGATCCATGTTCATGATTAAATGTCACATTCAAAAAATTAACCATTCAATTATCTACCTTTATCTTATCAGTTTAATTCGATTAGTTACATTTATTTAGATATATTTAATTATTCATCACATGCTTAAAAAATCGTGTGATTTTTTTTTTGTTTTTCTCTTCAATTCGATTTGCAAGCAACGTTTGTGTTTTTTTGCGAATAGAATATGCAGAAACCAGATTCTATCTTAAAGAATAAAAAACACAAGATTCTCTTGAAGAATCCAAAACGAAATACCTGTCAGTTATCTGAAGGAGGGATGAAATTTATCAAAAGGTGATGTTTCCTGCTCAGCAGACAACAGAAAAAATTGAACATTTGTCAAATAACTGAAAAAGGTATGTGGAATATGATGGTGACAGTGGTGCCTATCATTAATGGAACACGAGTAACAATCCTGAACAGCCTTGCAATGGGGATAGAGGAAATGGAAATCGATCTTTTTGGATGAACTTTTTGGACAACCCAATGAATATTTGTCCATAAGAAGGGATAAAGAAAAGACTAGCAAGAAATCAATGACAACGACATACCTGTTCAAAAGGTACGTATTCGGAGAGGGCCGATTTTTATAGAGTGTGGAGCAGCCCATCACAATTACCAGGTACGAAATTACGGCTTCGAAGTATTTTGGTTACTTCGATGCTGTCAATTTAGATGTATGGAATAATCTTTACATAAGAGTATATTTTCTCATTTTCTATTCATAGATCTAAATTTAGATATAAGATATCTAAATTGATAACACAGAAGAGAGTTAACCGAAATACGCCGAAGCTGTACTTATGTAAAATAATTGTCCGTCCATATTACAAAACGAATATGGCTGGCTGCTCCACACACCATATAAAGCCCGGCCCCTTCCAACGATTTATCTTTTGTACGGGCATGCCCCAGTTCTAATAAACTAAAATAGATTAATCAAACTTAACCCAAATACTAAAAAAATGGGTCGTTAAAAAAAAATAATAAACAGTTGAAAGTAAAAAAAAAAAAAAAAAAATGGAGAATATGATGTCTTAATAGCAACAACCAAGACAGAAATATCGTTGTTAATTGTGAGAACAATTAAAACGGGTTTTTTCAAAGTCATTACTATTAAATTTAACTTCGTTCTAAAGGAAAATTCAACAGAAAAAAAAATTGATTCTCTCCTTCTCCCTCTCTTTCGCTCTCTTTTTCACTCTCACAACAGATTTTTTATAAATGCCGTTACGTCGTCAATCAGTGAACTCACGCCCGCGAACGCTGGTAACATACGGGCCAAAACCTGTATCCATTTCTAGATTTTTTGTAGTAAATGTATCTGACCGTAGATGGAGAGAACTGTAAATCCAAACAACTCCAAATTTAACACAGCTATGTTCGGTGCATGAGCCAACATATCTGGCGAATATCTATTTTGTAGAATGGCCTGTTGATGAGTTATCTTGGTGCACATACACACACACACACACACACACACACATACGGAGATGTCTTAGATGCAATAGGGTAAAAAAAAGCGATAATCCTAACTATAATCTCTGTGTGTTTGTGTGTAATCTAAGAGGTTAAAGTGCTCGTTTACATTCTCAAATTCAAACTTGATGAAGCATACCTTTATCCATATTTTAACATATTATTGCAAACGCCCACACACACCACACACACACACACACACACACACACACAAGCATGATCACAGAGGCACACATATACACCCCAACACAAATACATCGATATACCTAGAGTCATAGTCGCATAGAAAGGTATGCATAAACACCCGCAAACATCAGCCAGACCCATTGACACACATTTGAGTATGCATATGTTTGTGTGTCTAATGCAAATAGCAGTAACCATGTTTTTTCCCCTTTCCGATATTACTGCAATCAAAACATGATCAAATCAAACTTAGGTTATATGTGCGGAGTGGGGCTAAGGGAAACTTGATACATAGAAAAAATTAACGACTTTAATTCACTTTTTTGCAAATCGCCGTTTATCTCTATGGTAAAAAAGCAATTTTTCGAAATTAGTCAAAATCTACGCCTTTCCTGGTTCTCTTAAGATACGAGGAGCAAAGAGAATTGAATTTTAGAAAAAGATTTTCATTCAACAGTTCGTGGTAATTAATTGATCAAGGGGTACTGGTAGGGGCGGGGTTTTCATTGATTAGCACAGCGATTCCCAAAGTCGGCGCTACCAGCCCTTTGGGGCACTGGAAGACTCAAGGGGCGCTGGGGGCAAATGGATGGTAGGGGGCTGTTGGAAGACAAATCAGGTGAGGGGGACAGGGGGCAAAGAATACAAATTGATACTTCCAACGCATAACATCGGATGTCTGTAGTGATGATTTTACAGTGGAGCTGTTTGAAGTTAAAATATTTTCCATTTTTCAGAATTCAAGAATTCTATTAACTTTTTCAACTATCTTTTTTTTTAATCATTCAAATGTTATTTTCAATGTATCATTTTTCACTGGCTTCACGGATGGGAGGCACACTGATGGAATATACACTTAAAAAAACTTTGGGAAACACTGGATCATAGCAATCTTTCATCATCATCATCATCATCATCATCATCATCATCATCATCATCCTGGTAATGAATAATATCCTTGCATTGTTTCACACTGCTTGCTGTTACTTCTCGTTCTTCACCACGATCCCTCCCTTTCTCCCTTTTCTCCTCGTGGGTGTTTGTAGGTGCGTGCAAGCAGTGGGTAAAGATCAAATATTGATCTGAACAATCACTTTGATCCACGTCGTTTCAATTGATTTATTCTTGAGACGTCTGGCATATGCGCATGCGCGAATCCACCGAACATAGACGGATGCACGTACGTAAACATACAGATTTGTGTTAAACAGAGTGTCATTTTCTTGCTTATCAATATTTTTTAAAATCAAGAAATGGTGCATGGAGAAGCCTGCCATAATTGACATGTAAATAATGAGAGATTGGTATTTGTTTATGATGTCATTATTAACAGCAATCAAAACATAAATATCGTCATTAGTAATAACAATCGAAACATTGTTTTAAATGCGATGATATGATTTAATCTCGTTGTCTGTAAAACCTGATTCTCGCTCTCTCTTTCTCTCACTCTTTTTTGCTCTCTGAAAACAATTTTTAAATGCCGTTACGTTATCTTTCTATAAACCTACGCTCGTGAACGGTGGTGAAATAACATTCGGGCAAAAGGCAATGTCTATTCTAAAATGAATTTTGGGAAAAAAAAATTCGAAGAGGGCAGTCAAAATGATCTGCAATGTTCGGTTACCACCGTATCTGGCGAATACCAACTTCTTACAATGGCCTGTTGACAAGTAATCTCCACACACACACACACACACACACACACACACATGGGGGTTTCTCAAATTATTGTAAGGATGCTGTGTTATAATTAGGCAACGTTGAAAATTGAATAAATGTAGCCATCAAAGATAGTGAAGGTTTCTATCTCTTTCATATGTGAACGTTTATTTGTGTTCGTTTGTTTGTTCAAACGATCCTAGTTATGCTGTTTTGTCTATAGGCTTGAAAATTGGCATTTTTAACTTTTTGTTTATCATCATCATCATCATCATCATCATCATCATCATCATCAAGCAGTATCCACCAAAGGTGAAGGAGGGTTCATCCTTTTAATATGTGTGTTTTGTTTTCCAGCGCCTCTGGTTATACTGCTTTGTCTACAGAATTGGAAATAGACATCAGTATTCCACTAAATCCCTTCTAAAAATAGTCTTTTTGATTTTGGGAGAAAAAAAGTTTCATGACATTTCGGGGACCACATCTTGACGGTTTAATTATCAATATCTAAATTCTCCAGATACTTGCCATTTCTTTAAAACGCTATTTTATATGTTCTCCCGTGGAAAACGCCAGTGATGTCATCAATAGAATTTGTTCCAACCATATCTATCCTCCAACGAAATTTTATTTCATGTCTTCAAATTATAATGCTACGGTTGTTCAATTATTGATTGATATGGTGAGTCACTAAAAGCAACACTACTTTCGAGAATAAAACACCACAAGAATGAAAGCCTATAATGGTCTAATAAATTGGTTCTCGTTGGAGCTTGCCTCCACGCTTCCACATATCTCTGACCAAACGATTAGTTTGAAATGGATAGATATATAGAGAATTTTTAATTTTGGATACCCATCTATTTCAAACAACTGGCTGTGATTGTCACTGCGTCTTCATAAGTATTGGCGCAACCCAAGCCAAAATTGGCATACATACTAAATGGACATAGGAGAAAGTTTCCTGTAGCAACAAACATCTCTTGGAATGACCCCCAACCCCATCCCAACAGTATTCATAGCTTATTGATCAAAGAGTATGTTTTCCCCTTTTTAAGAATCGACAAAGAGACAAGAGAAAGATAGCTAAATAAAAGACTGATGTATTCCTACTTAAGTAGTATCAATGAAAACCCAATTTCAATCAAGCTCAAACTGGCAAAAGATATTTTAACAGTTCATGTGTTCAGATTTTCTAAAGATCTCTGAACTTTTGAAGCATTGCTTAAGTTCAGTGCCTTATACAGATTATTATTGAATTTTGGTTCTGAATTTTAACTGTAAAATGTTCGATCTCCATAATCTATGAAGTATAGTTGTATGAAACAAATACTTTTCTACATCATTTGGCTAATTAGCCACAACAAAGAGAAAATCATAATAATAATGGTCGTAAACCAGATGAAGATTTGCCATATCATAAATGTGTCTGTACTAGCAGACCACGGGTTGAAAAAGTTTGTTTCCGGCAATGGCCACGAAACACCTAGCTTGAACACAAAGATGGATGAAAGAAAAAATAATAGTAGTAGTTAAAACAGTGCCATTGATTTCAATGGCTGTATTACGATCTGGAAGATCAGAATGTATATATATATGTATATATATATATATATATATATATATATATATATATATATATATATATATATATATATATATATATATATATGTGTGTGTGTGTGTGTGTGTGTGTGTGTGTGTGTATGTGTGTGTGTGTGTGAGTGTGTATATATATGTATATATGTATCTGTGTGAAGGCTGTATGCATATATATATGTATATATGTATATAAATATGTATATATATACATGTATGTGTGTGTATATATGAATGTATATATCATCATCATCATCATCATTGGTCTTTTGACGTCCGTCGTTGGACAAAGACTTTCCCTAGGATCCACCACATTTCTCTATCATGGGCGTCGCAGAGCCAGTATTTTATGAATTTATCTAGTTTATCTTTCCATCATGACTTTTGTTGACCTCAGTTTTGCATGTGGTCTCTGGGGATCCATATATATATATATATATATATATATATATATATATATATATATATATATATGCATAATTATGTGTATATTTATGTATATCCATACGTATATGTATGTATATATATATACATATGTATATATACAAAAACACACACATATATGTATGTGTGTGTGTGTATGTGCGTGTTTATGTGTCTGTCTGTGTGTATACATATGAAAATATGTACATATATATGTATATATCTTCATATAGATCTTCATATATATATGCATGTATACATACGTATATGTATACATGCACATATATATATATATACATGTATATACACATATGTATATATGAGTCTGTACATCTGTATATATGTGTATTCATATTTATATGTGTAGGTATATATATATATATACATATAGATATATGACAAATGTTTATACAAGTATGTATATGTGTTCATATACATATGCATATATATGGGTATAGATATTTACATATAAATTTACAGAGACAAATTTATATATGTATATGTGTGAATACATATGCATTCATGTATATATGTGTATATATGGCTACATATATATATATAAAAGGAAGTATGTACGAATTCACATATACGTGCATATATGTATGTATAGATATATATATACACACAAATATACAAATATATATATGAGTGTATGTGTGTGTGTTTAGATATTCATATATGTATATATGCATGTGTGCGTGAATATATGTGACTATATATATGTATATAAACATTTATGCGTTCACATGTGATTATATCACATTATTACATATGTATGTGTATTCAATATTGTATATATATATATATATATATATATATATATATATATGCATGTGTGTAGGTATATCTATCTATGCATATATGGGTATATGTATGTCTATATGTGTGTACTTGCATATATGTATATATATATCTTTTTACATACAGTATATATATGTATATGTGTGTATATATATGTATATCTTTATGTGTATATGTATACATATATATATGCATGTGTTTCCACATGTGCGTATATAAATGTGCATGTATTTATGTATGTATATGTATGTTTATATATGTATATGTGCTTATATATACATGTTGTATATGTTTAAATCTATATGTTAGTATATATGTATATTTGTGTATATGTCCATATATACACGTTGATATGTATATATATATATATATATATATATATATATATATATATATATATATATATATATATATATATATATATATATATATATATATATATATGCATGCATGTATAGTTATATTGTGTTTCTTGATATGAGCAGAAAGATTGCAAGCAGCATAAATTGCCCCTTTGTTTTACAGAAATTATGAACAAGCTTCTGGGATAAAAAAAACATGGATCTGGCTTTGTTTGGAACTTAAATTAGTTTTCTTTAACGGATAGTATTTTCCATTTTGCCCGCTGTATGTTTATCATCGTGCGAACGAAATCAAGTGAGGAATCTCTAGGATGGCAAACCTTCGGCAAAGCAAGCTCAACTTTGAAAAACCAGACGATCCCAATAATCCTAAAAAGAAGAGTATACAACCAATGCATTCTCCCGATAGTCACTTATGGAGCTGAAACATGTAACCTATCCAAAAGATAGACCTGCAAACTGAGAAGCATGCCATGCACGCATGAGAGAATCATGCTAAATATTACATTGAGAGATCACAAGACAGCACAGCATATCAGGAAGAAAACAGGAGACGTCATAGAAACTATTAAAAAACTCAAATGGCAATGGGCAGGCCATGTTGCAAGAATGATGGACATCACGACTCACAACATGGGTCCCCAGAGAACACATGTGAAACCGAGTCCGACAGAATACAAGATGGAGAGATGAACTACACAAATTTAGAAAATACTGGCTCAGCGACGCCCATGATAGAGAATTGTGGCGAATCCTGGGGAAGGTGTATGTCCAACGACGGACGTTAAAAGACTGATGATGATGATGATGATGCATTAGGTTGGACAAATCATGTCTGACTGAATGTGATAATCATAGAGAAGTGTGGAATATATTTTGTTTTGCCTTGATGTTAACCAGTAACAAATTGAACGGCAGACTATGAATAAAGAAAATTTTGTCCATGCAGGACTTGAACCCGCTTCCTCGTGGAAACAGTCTGAGGTAAGGTCACTGCCAGCTCGTAGGAGTTGGAGATAGCACACTCAAAATCTTCACCCCTCTTCTCTGTGGTCGTAGCCAGTGATATTTACATATATGTGTATAACCGTTTTCCCATGTGCATAGGTATGTTTATGTATTTGTGTTTTTATGCATTTGTCTCTGTGTGTGAGTATATATATATATATATATATATATATATATATATATATATATATATATATATATATATATATATATATGTTTGTTTATATGGCCATGTATGTGTTCATATGCATTTATATATGTTTGTGTGAATCAGTTTATATGTCTATGTGTGTTTTTGTGCATTCATATGTATAAGTGTGTGTGTAACAACATGAGAAAAATGAACAAGTAAGTCTGTATCATGACAAAAATTTTACTGTTTATAATGTTTGATCCAAGCGTTTAATGGAAAAATGTCGGATTAAGTGCAATGTCACGGATGGAGATTATATTGAAAACATATTTGATGCGTAAAGTAAATGTGTCATCCATCATGAGGCTACTGATTTATTGGTTTAACTACGTGTATGTTATATATATATGAGAGAGAGAGAGAGAGAGAAAGAGAGAGAGAGAGAGATTTGAAAATGTCAAAATTGATCTTGCCCCAAAGGTCATCACCTTGTATCATATGTTCATTTTAGCGTTAAATGTTTGCATCATACCCGATGAAAATTAGTGTTAACGATGAATGTTTGTTTTTGATTATGTTCTTTAGACTTCTGAACGGTTGCACCAAACAAGATGAAAAAGGGTGCACAAGGGTCACTTCAACCCAGGATGAACACAAGGTAGGTGTTGAAGACCCCATGATCTCTCAAGGTCTATTCAAGGTCTGGTCAATTTTAGCATATTTAAATCTAATGCAGACAGATGCACCCTGAAGGCTTCAACTTTGTGCAAAAAAGTTAACCCAACCTATGTTCATCGGTGAAGTTGTGCCGACTTCTAGTTACTTCAGAATGTTGATTTGAGGTCATTTCAACTTTGACTGAGGGATGTTCAAATCTAACGGAAAGACTACACCTTAGAGCTTGCAAATTTGTGTATGAGTGTTACTTGAACCCTGGGTGAACATAGGAAATGTGTGATGACTGATCGTGTCCGCACAGGTCAATTCAGGGTTGGGAAAGTTTCATTAATTCTCAGTATAACGGATATAGCTGCACTTTAGAATCTGCTAATCTGTGTACAAATGTAATTTGACCCTAGAATGAACATAGGGTAAGTGTTGATGATCTCTTATGACACCCTGAAGTTAATTTAGGATTAGGTCAGCTTTGGCATTTTCTAATCTAACGGAGACAGCTACACCCACCGGGCTCCATATGTGTGTATTTGGCCACAGTATGAGCATAGGATACGTAGCGCCGACCTCCGTTGGTCGGATCAATTTTGGTAACTGTAAACGTCAAGGAAGCAAATGTAACCTATCGGCTGCAAAATTGTGTACATGGGTAATTTGACCTCGTGATGAATATAAGATGGGTTGCGCTGACCTCTGATGACCTATTACAGTCAATTCAAGGTCAAATCAATTTTGGCATTTTCAAAAAAGGTCAATTTTGGCATTTTCAAAAAAGGTCAATTTTGGCATTTTCGATCCACCTGAAGGTTTGCGATCCTTTCTTTGTGAAAGAATTCGCTACATGACCTTTAAGTATTGTTTACTTTTTTCCCTCAGGTACCCTAGTTAGTATATATATATATATATATATATATATATATATATATATATATATATATATATGTACATATATATATATATATATATTTATATATATATACCGAAAATTGTTTCTTTAGTTGTATGTATGGTCAACCAGGGCGGCGAAATTAGTTTTATTCTTAGATGAGTCATCCTAATCCCTTTACAACTTAACATCTTGACCATGATGGAATAATAACGAACATTAAAGAATACATCAACAAGAATATTGAAATAGAATGAATGAATAATGTATATTAAATTAAATGAATTTGTGTTAATGTTAGGGGAATTAGGTAACCAAACGAGTTGAATCTAGTCTTTGTCAGTGTAAAAGATTATTGTAACGATTAGAACCTGACAAACAGGGAATATTTGGCTCTGGTCCATTTGTCTGATGGTTGATAGTTGGGCGGCGTGGGAGAACGAAGATGGAATACGAAGTAAGAAATTGTCTGAGTATATTAATGGAATAGCCCAGTGAGGTGTGACTATCGGTTAGAATGTGGTTTCGTTTCGCTTCAACCATGTATAAAAGGCTAATTCATACGATAATTTGAAGGAAAAACAAATTGATGAAAGCGGAATGGTATACGACGTGAAAAAATAACTTTAGATTTGTAAAAAAAAAAAATTGAGTTGTCCGGTTCGATATGTTGGTAGAAAATTTTTCCAAGTTGATTTTTTATGTAATTAGTATTCTTAAAGATGGCATCATAAGTTGGTTAGGAGTAAGACAAGGCGATACCAGCTCACCCAAACTCTTCGCAGCCTGCCTCGAGATGATCTTCTGAAACTTCGACTTGGAGAATAGAGGAGTCAAAATAGATGGCAAATATATGAGCAACCTCAGATTTGCAGACGATATCGTCTTTTTTGCAGTTAATCTACACGACTTCCGACTAATGCTAGATGAACTAAACGAAGAAAGCAAGCAACTTCAGTAAAACGAAGGTTATGTGCAACAGCCTCATCGAGAATAAGAACACAGTTGTCAAAATCGAAGATGCAAAACTGGAGAAAGTAGAGATTTGTTGCCTTGGTAGATGTAGCCATCTATGAAACCCACAAAAGATATCAAGCGAAAAATCTCTCTAGGATGGCAAGCCTTTGGCAGAGTAAGCTCAACCTTAAAAAACAAGACAATCCCATCAATCTTAAAAAGAAGAGTATACAACCAATGCATCCTCCCGATAGTCACCTATGGAGCTGAAACATGGAACTTAACCAAGAGGCAGACCCAAAAACTGAGAACCATGCAACGTGCGTGAGAGAATCATTCTCAACATCAAGCACAATATATTACTGAAAAATATACGTCAGAGGCATCAGAGAATAGATTAGAAAAACTAAAATGGTAATGAGCTGGTCATGTTGCAAGAATGGCAGACAACCTATGAACATGACGACTCATAACATGGATCTCCAGAGATCACAAGCGGAACCGAAGCCAGCAGAATACAAGATGAAGTACTGGCTCTGCAACGTCCACAATTGACAGATGTGGCGAATCCAGAGGAGGATTTATGTCCAACGACGGATTATGAAAGGAAGATGATGATAATATCCATATACAATGCATTATGATAATACCCTATATAAAATAAACTATATGTATAACATAAACTATTCATTAAATCATATCTGAAAGGGAGGTGGTGTTTGATCAACACTGGTAGGTACCATGCTAATATAAGTTTTGTTTTTAAACCCCAAATCAATGATATGGTATAGAACTGATGATCCCAACAAGAGAAAATTTACATGTAGTACCACGATATCAAAGTATGAGGGGAAAAAAACACTGAAGGAAGTATATCGCATCAGCAGATATTGGGAAATGAGTGAGTGAAGTGACATGAAAAAAAAAGAGAGAGAGAGAGATTTATTAGTCATTAGGGATCAGTTTATCACTTAATAACAATAGAAAACTGATCCTGTATGATGATGTTCACTTACTCCAAATACAGAGACAATAAAACAGTCTAGACTTAGCACTAACTACGCAGAAACATTTGGATGTCAAGAAAAAATTTAAAAAATACTTCCTTCTAAATTAATTAAAGGTGCTAGAAATCTAATGTATGCAAGTGACTTGACTCTTCATTATATAAGACGAATCCATTCAAAGAAAAAATGCAATGTTTGGGAGAGTGATTGCGGTGGAAATATGAACTACGGCGGTTTTCGTGCATATTTTCAATATATTGAGAAAAAATTTGGGCAAATTTCAAATAGTTGTTTTTGTCAATCGGCATAAATCGAACTGGTGTAGAATCAGAGAAAACTCTAGATTTTTTACGTCTAACCAATTTCATTTGAGGTTTCATGAAAGAGTGTCTGTGCTTGTTAAAGGGAGACAGTCAATTGTTTCAAATGTTTGGTGGGAGATATTTTCATAAGCAAAATTGTTACATTTAAGTGAATGGGTTCACTGTTACAAAAAGAAAGGGTCACACACAGAGTCATATTTAGATAAATGACGACATATCAAAACATAGTAATGAAAAATATAGATAACCAGAGAATATCATGAAAAAAATGATACATTTTACAATAAGGTCATGACAGAAAAATGGTTTTAAATAACTTTAAAATGCATGAAAATGAATTGAAAAGATATTTAGTAAAATAAGCTTAATAACAATTCAAATATTTTTTGAAAAATTCAATTTTTCATTATATCAAAACAAAGCTATGGGAAAATATTGAATAACCTAAGAATGTCATGAGAAATTATCTTTAGGAATACGTTTTAGAAATAAGGACAGAAAAATGGCCTTGAATGATTTGGAAATTCTATGAAAATGAATGGAAAAATATTTAGAAAAATGAATATTGAAAAATGGCCTCAAATAATATATATTTCTGTCATTATAATAATGAATATTTTTTTTTCTGAATGATG
>OY735234.1:3443107-3495607 GCA_963457665.1 Thysanoteuthis rhombus | reverse complement strand
AGATAAACAGCCAATCGTAATGCAGAGACCCAAATAACTGCTTTAACCTCAGATTCTTCTTTCTTCATTCACTATATATATGAAGATTTGCTAAACGTCCATGTCACGGCGTCTCTTCTGAACGATCGCATTTTACCCAAAACAACTGGTTGGAGGCTTTAGATATTTCACTCGAGGTGCTTTTAGACTCCGTGTTAAATTCCGTGATTTTGGAAGCAAAAAAGAAAAAAAAAAGTATTTGCTCAGCTTATCACAAAGTTATTGATGAGAATTTCAAATTACATCTGCTTCTAACTACTATTGTTATTGTATCATAAGTCCTTTTTTTATCATATAACAAAAACTAAGCAATTTGGAATTATTATTAACTTTTTCACGTTCACTGCATTCATTTTGGTGGCGTTTCAATTTTGTTTTTAGTGTTCAGATAATATCGAATACAATGCAAATGAATTTTTTCCTTGGGATACAGTAATATATGTGAACAAAACCAGTTCCTTACCAAAACCTACTGTAATAATTCCAACTACTATTAAATCTCATAGAGCACATAAAATTCCTTTTATCTTCTTCAAATATTAGGATCATCATCATAATCCTTTTATCATCCGTCATTGGACATACACCTTCACCAGGATTTGCTGTCATGGGCGTTGCAGAACCAATACTTTCTGAATTAATCTAGTTCGTCTTTCCATCTTATATTCTACCGGCTTCTGTTTCGCTTGTGATCTCTGGGGATCTATGTTGTGAGTCTTGGTGTCCATCGGTAGTCTGCCATCCTTGCAACATGACCAGCTCATTGCTATTTGAGTTTTTTTTTAATGGATTCTATGATGCATCTGACTCCTGTTTTTTCTCAAAGATATTGTGCTGTCTTGTGATCTCTCCAGGTGAGGTTGAGCACGACTCTTTCATGTGCAATTTGTATGGTTCTCAATTTGAGGATCAGTATCTTGGTTAAGTTCCAGCTCCATTAGTGACTATCAGGAGAATGCATTGGTTTTATACTCCTCTTTCAGAACTAATAGGATTTTTTTGGTCTTGATGGTTGAGCTTGTCCTGTCGAAGGCTTATCCTACAATGATTCTCCGCTTGGTTTCGTCTTCTTTTGAGGATTTCATTGAGATTCATTGTCCTAAGTAGATGTAGTGATTTCTGACAGGATTGTTATACATGTCGACTTACTTTCTTCGTTTATTTCATCCCACGTTAGTTGGAGATTGTGAAGATTTTCTGCAAAAAGGACGACGTAGCCCGCAAATCTGAAATATTAGGATGCCTGTCATTAAATAATTAGCAGACACACAAAAAACGAATCTCTATTGTTTTATTTTTGCTAAAAAAAAAAAGAAGCTATATTAAATTCGCCCGGTAGTTGGAGCCTATGGTGGTAAAGCATTAGGCAACTTAAAGCTTCACTACCTTAACCTCAATATTTTACGACTCCATGCTTGGAGTAAATGTCTGGAAGGCGGGTATCCTCAGCTAGTGCATATAATTTTGAATGCACCTTTTGAGTCAGACAATCTTATTTTTGGAAAATTAAATTTTGAAATATGGTGAAAAGGATTCATAGGCAAGACCGCTAGGGAGACGTCCACTTAATGGACAGAGTGCAATCAAATCTCCATTATACCTGGTAAAACTTTTGTAACATCAGTTTTGCAGCAAAATGACGAATTTTCCCAACTTGCATTGAGAATTGTTTGAGACTTGAAAGCATTGCTTTAAGCTAATTTACATATTTGTGTATCACAACCATTCTGTATCCTTTTGTGAGGGGGGTCATATCCCACCCCAAGTTCTACTTAGGGGCCTCAGTTGAACAGGAATACAAAACGAACAGATAGACTGGAATGAAAATAAACGATTTTCTCACTATGACCCCTTCAAATATGCTGGGTTTTCAGGCAGGCCATATGACTCCACTTGAGAATATCTGGTGTACATTACTTATTTGGCCATTTGAAAGAATTTGAGATGTATCCAACCTTCCCGCTCTGAAAGAAAAACTTTCTTGGAATTGTTGCACAATTTCAGTTTCTTATTAGCATCCACCTTTCGTGTAGATCTCCACATACATAGACTGATGTCATACCAAGACAAAGTATCTCGTACATGACAGCAAACAGTTCAATACTATCTATTCAAAAAATTAATCTGTACGTATGCAAGAAGTCATACAAACATTTATTAGTTGTCAAATCACGAAAGTATCTATGCAGATTTCGTTTGCTTACACAAGGAGATGCAGCCATCCTGTGGAAGAATATTACACTGTCATAACGAGTTATCTCCTCTTCGAGATTAAATAAGTCTTGAATTTATATTCCTCCCTGCATCAGCCCGTTATGGTCCACTTTAAATCCATCAATCTATTATTACTTACGTAATGAACAGGGTTACTTTCTTGGTTCTCTGTGTGTAACCATGGACTTTTCCTCTTAAAGGTAACAAGTTTGCGCATGGAAATATCTCTACCGACCATTTCAAACAATGTGCCCATTCCACTGAATTGAGTGTTCTTTTTGCTTCCTTTTCTAAAAGAAAATAATCTAATTGAATTCATAAACATGTGGTCCCTTTTTCCGAAAATTTCAGGGAAAAAAGCATCAATCTTTTGTATTTCCAGCAAGCCATAAGAGAGGCAGCAAATACCCTCTTCGCCTCTTTTTCACACCCCATTTTCCTGCGCCTACCACAACCACGACCTCTGATGACTCAGACTGTCGTACCACCCTGACCAATCTTGGGACACTAAGAAATCTCCCCTATTAAATTATTGGTAATTGCTTCTTCGTTTTACGCATTTTCAGCTCACAAAAAGACTTTTTTCAGGAAATATTCCTGGATAGCAGGATAAACCTGTATATCCACGTTTGTTCTGTTTTTTTTTTTTTGCTTTTTTTCACGGGTATTAACAACAATAAAACCCGAAAACCATTAGTTGAAAGACTTTCCATGTCTAAAAATGTTATAGCAAAATTTAAAGGAACACACACACACACACACACATCGGTTAATAGATTGCAACTATGCAATCAGCATCAGGAACCGAACTCTAGAATTGAGCTTTGCTTTCTCTAATCAAATTCTACATAGCTGAGCTTTCCACTCTACCCCCAGTACGAATGAAAATTAATCAGACTACTTTATGGCTTTTTTGTTTTGTGCTTACGATTTTTTTTCCTGTGTTTTTTTTTTTTTTCTCCATTTTTTTTATCTTTCAGCCTCAGGGAGATTGATGCATGACTATGCAACGGGAAAAAATTAGAGAGAAAGAGAAATTACCAAGAAAAAAAGGTCGGGGCCCATTTTGGCGTCAGATTGATATATGTAACGCTATTTTCATTAACTCTGCGAAACCAAACCCTGTGCAGACAACACGTCCCCTGCTTTTTTTCTCCCACCCCTAATTTCTTTCTTTTGCCCTTTCTCGTTATCAGAGAAAGCAATTTTCAATTGTAGGACTAATTTCTCACACCAGGAAGCAACAAAGTATATGAAAACGAGGATTCTTCCAGCAAAGACTTCATCAAGTGTTTTACGAAGCAGAAAAAGAATTCCGATTGTGATGTACGGAACCGAACCGCTTTCTTTAAAATTTCCCAGTTCTTTCGCGTGTAGGTATTTGTCATAATCACTACTCGACGATGAGGTTTCTGCGTTTAACAAGCTAGTCACAAAAAAACATTACTACTTTAGTGAATTCGATCTTCACTGGAAATCTCATGATTGTGTCGGTCTAAGCAGGTCTAAGCTTTTTTTAAGACCAAATCGCTTAGGAGCAATGGTTTGTAACTTAGTTCTGTCAACCATTTCTACTGTAGTTAGTTTGCTCCGTACTACTACCACTGTAAGCTTATGCTAGATAGAGGTAAAGCTTAGAAAATACGATGCCTGTCCAGAAGCCATTTTGAATATTGACAACCAATCAGAGGAGATCTTACTGAGCTTGTGAGAATAGATACTCTCCCGTGGAATTTGTAGGGGTTGGCAGGGAGATGCAATTGAGTGAGTTTGTGTTCTGTGTGAGAGTCGCTTTCAAAAATGGCCGAGTAAGGAGTTTAAAGAATATCCATCAAAGTTTTCTTTTGCTAAACTTAGTATCACCCTAGTATATCAGTCCGCTGCCCACAAGTCTTTGATCCATGAGACTTCTGGCTATTCTCTAAAGTAGAATTGCCGTTGAAAGAGAGAAGATTCAACCGTGGACGAGATAAAGAAGAATGCAGAGACACAGTTAATGGCGATGCCGAAAGAGGTCTTTGCAGGTTGTTCTGAAGTTTGTAAGGAACACTGGGATGAGTTTGTTGGGTTCCAAGGGAACACTCTGAAGTAGGACCAAGGTGTCATTACCCGAGGTAGGCTATCTTCCGTCAATAATAAACGACTGGATAATTTCTCACACACCATCTCTGCAGCGATTTACTGAAAACTATTAATACTAATATCAATAGCTATGTTTTCACCAACATTACCACGATCTTTAGCCCAATTACTGCAGAGATACTACCATTGACACCATCACAACCATCCCACCATCGACACCATACTGCTACAACTATAAAAACTAATAATATGTTTTGACGCCTCCTATTGGTTGCACTTGCTTTTCTCAACAGGAACCAAAGAAACTTTGTTTTCTTGCAAAAATATAAAATGATAGAGAAAAAAAGCTTACAAGGAGCAATAACGAGTCAAGCAGTCAAAATTGGTGGAGTCAGACATTTTAGTATTGCATAACATGCCAAGGAGTTCATGACCATGACCCCGTCTCTAATACCCGTCTTTACACACTGTTTAGTTTTTTCAATGAGAAGAAGAAGAAGAAGAAGAAGAAGAAGAAGAAGAAGAAGAAGAAGAAGAAGAAGAAGAAGAAGAAGAAGAAGAAGAAGACGACATGTAGGATACACCGTACTCTTCCATGTTCCAGCTTTTGCTGAAGTTAAAAAAAAAACAACATTTTCTAACAACTACAGACATGGCCAAAGCTACAACTCTCTTTCCTGGGGAATGACGATTTGAACATGTGATTTTGACGCGATCTGAGCCACGCGGAAAGCACCCAGCTTCCTCTAAGGCTACTAAATTTTTCCCCTTTCTTTATTTAATTTAGAAGTTTTTTTTTTTGTTTCGTTTTTTTTTTTTTTTTCATAATTTTCTTTTTCCATTCTTGGAGAGAAGCTATTTTCGTGGGCGCTACCTCTGTGCACGTGCACAAACTGAGGTAGACTTCCGGTTGCGCAGAATGTTACGCGTCACGGCCATTCCAAGATTGATGCTTGCGTTTTTTTGAGAGGAGTTGGAGGGGTGAGGGGGAAGGGGATTTTTTTTTATCGGCAGCAAAGAACGACCTCGACAAGAGAAATAAATAAACATCACTCAAAAAGAGAGAGAATAATGAAAAAAAAAAAATAGTGAAAAAACAAACAAACAAAAACAGCTGAAGCAATAGAATCAAAAATCGCAAAAGTAACGGCAGAAAGTAGGGATTTTTTTTTCCTCTCTATTTCTCCACTTTCTTTCTGTCATTCTTTTTCTCTGTCACTTTTTTTTGCATTTTTTCTATTTCCCCCTAATTCTTTATTATATTTTATACTAGTCTTATATTTTATTTATCCTTTATTTTTATCTACTTCATTTCTTATATTTATTCATTTCATTTTTGTCTTACATTTTATTTTATCCTACCATTGGACATTCTCAAGTTTGAGAGACACAGGACGGCTACTTCAACGCTGGACAGCAGCAATATGTCGACGTGGTCGGCCATTTTGAAAATACGTGATTATCCATCGTCTTTTGAAAGAAGAAGGAAATAACAAAAAAAAAGTTAACTATATGAATAAATATAAATATTTATATTAAAAAAAAAGGCTGGTAAGTAATGCCTGCCATTGGATAATTGGATTTCGACTGACGAATGATTGGAAAATTCTGAAGAGAATAAGTTTTAATGGCTGCTTGTACGGTGACCAACGGAAATCGGACATTGTAGTACGCCGAAGGAACCCGACAAAAGATGGAACGACGAAATAAAGACGGAATAACAAATTAAAGAGTAGCGCTGGTTTTACCTGATTTCCATACTTATCATTTATCAATCACTTCGTCCACAGCTTACATACAAAAAGCTAGTTCCATTATCAACTTGATTATTAGAAACTGTCAACCAAAACTGTCACCAAAACTATCAACATAGGTTTTCAAATTGGTCTGGATGACTGTCTGGCTGTTTCATGCGTACAGGCCACACCCATGGAGTTAAAGAGCTGAGAAGTTAAATATTCACCCAATACTACGTCTACAAAAAAAAGCTCTTTATTTCAAAATTCTTTCTTTAAAAATGTTCTTTATGTGAGTGGGAGGTTAATTTGCAATGTAAATTCATAATAAACTGATCACTCAGTTTATCTCCAGTGACATTAAAAAAGTTTTCAAAAAAAACAAAAACAAAACGTGTGACTCATCACTACCTAACAAAAGGCAAGAGAAATAACTTATGCATTGATCACCCCTTTTCCGAGTATAAATTGATCATCCTCAACACGGCATATTGCCAGAAGGCATTGTCCTAGTAACGATTTCTATCAGGTGACTAACCAGACCAGTTATTTGTCCTCATTGAGTTTTCACTTCAACAGTTACTGATGGATTTCACTAGACATCAAGTGACAGTAAGGCGCCTCAATTCTCCAGGACTCTCCTCAGCATTCTAGCCGACTTCAGTAGTACTGTCGTTTTGATAGTCTCAGATCTTCGCCGAATTCCCAGTTCCGCCACACCTTTTGCAAGACTCCTTGGAACTGCTCCCAGAGCCCTGACCATTATTGGCACTACTACCATCTTCATATTCAACAACCTTCCCAGCTCAATGGCAAGATCCGGGCTCTTATCCAATATTTCACTTTCTTTCATCTTCGCTCGGTGGTTTGCCAGATCAGCAAAATCCACTGACTAGTTTCTTTCTCTTTGTTCGGTATCACAAAATCTGGTCTTCTGGTTTCGACCAGATTATTGTTATTGTTGTTGATATACTGCTACTACTACTACTGATAATAATAATAATAATAATAATAATAATAATAATAATAATAATAATAATAATAATAATACAAAATCTGAAAAAGCAAAAAAACGTCTGAATCTGGAGAGTCAATTTTCGAACGAATTTCCAATTCATTTAGTCTCGATTTTAGTATTTTTGAGAAGGTTCAAAGTGATCCAACCATTATATGCCCCAAGATTTTCTCAGTTCCTGAATGAGGTTCTGGTTATTCTCCCAATTTTTTGTTTCCTTTCGTTTTCTCCCTGAGATTCACTGGAATTGTCACATCGACGATCTGGCAGATCTTCTGTTGACTAGATTGGAGTTATTGATCAGTCTCAGAACATCTTTTTTCTTCTGATTTTCAGGACAACCTCTTGTTTATACACATACCATTTGAATACAGTGTCGAACCCAAGTCGATAGCATAATTCCCAATATATGACTTTTTCTATGTCGTACCTGATTTTGCATTTTAACCAGTTTAATGCATTTACTCGTGATGTAGTTTGGTGCAGAGTGGCCGAACGAGTGACACAGAGAATGGAATCGGTGACCGAGTTCAAACTCCGACTGAGACAGTTTGTGTTCACTTCGCACTAATTCGCTTGGGAAGAGCATGAATCCATCTTTTCTTCCTGTAGTTATGGGGATATTTTAGGACAGGCTGGGATCTTTTGCTACGGTTGGCGACCAGTCAAGGATTCCAAACCAGCCTAAACAGGGAAGGGTCCTGTCCGGCTATCCAGCCTTTGACACGTCAATGATTCATCATCTGTGTTGTTCCAACGATCCTGCACTAGTTTCCGGGATAAAAAATGATTTGGTTTACTTTTTATTACTATTATAGAGGCATTTGCACATTCACACCAGAAACAGGGTAGTCAGATGTCTTCTGCCACACGAGAGTAAATTTGTATGGTTTTGAGACCAAATTAAGTAGCTTCGTTCCTAAAATAATCAAATTTAAAATCCATCGTCAGACTAAGCTTGCAGGAAAAAAAAAAGATTGAAATATATTTTTTCTTTATCATCTGTTGTTCATATATTTTTATGTTGTTTATCATTAGTGTATCAAGGATGGTTATCTTTTATAAATTTCCTTCAATACCAAATATTTTCGGAACCAAATAGCATTGTTTAGTATCAATTCTACAAATTGCTCAATTCGGGTCTTGAAAAATACCAAATGGCAAGCCTGACCAGAAATGTCTGTTAGTTGTCGCTGGAGATCAGCTGAGATCAAGTTTGCTTCAATCAGCAGCACACTTACCAATTCCAACATTGCTGTGGTCTGGACAGTCTTCAAATTTTCATTGTTACAATTGTCATTGCTATTCCTGCTGATGCTGTTTTCGTTTTGTTTTGTTGTAACTAAATTACTGACAAACAGGTTGTTCGCTTTTCGTGATTGTGGCGGACTAATATTATATTTCATCTATAATTCTAAAAATAATCTCCAATAATTCGTCTATAACAGGAACGCTTCTCTTGCGTTAATTTCATAGATGAGGAAGGTCGAACAATAAAACGACAGAAATGTAGTAATAAATCCAACAAAGATAAAAAAAATATTACGTAGGTTCGTTAATCAATCCGTTGTCATCATCAGTCTTTTAATGTCCGTCGTTAGATATGGACCTTCCCCAGGATTCGCCACACTTCTCTATCACCTCAGCAACTACTGACTGACTCAACTGCCTATACAAACTGTTAATAAAAATCACCACTAACCGTCACAAAAACACTTGATGAAAACCAATCACAAGAGCAAGCTGATTTAAGAAGCTACTCGACCATGGACCTCCTGCATTCAATAAACCAGCTGAAAGAAAAAGCAGCAGAATATAAACTACCATTCGTCGTACCATTCATCGACTTCAAAAAAGCGTTCGACTCAGCGGAAATCCTCAAGGTTAAGGAGGCCATCACTCAACAAGGTGTCGATCCAGTATACATCAAAGTGCTGAAACATATATACAATTACAGCAGCTCCTTTTTCAGGCTACATAAAGACTCGGACCCCTTTTAGCTCCAAAAAGACAAGGTGATGTCAGCTCACACAAAATCTTCACAGCATGCCTGGAGATGATCTTCAGAAGACTAGAATGGGAGAGTAAAGGAATTAGAAAAGACGGCGAGTATCTGAGCAACCTCAGATTTGCTGACAACATTGCCCTTTTCGCAGAGAACCTACACGACCTAATGCTAGATGAACTAAATGAAGAGAGCAAGAAAGTTGGCTTACACATGAACTTCAGCAAGACAAAGATCATGCGCATCGACCACAATGAAAATAGAACACTAATATAAAAATAGAGGACACATAACTGGAGAAAGTAGATCAGTACATCTACTTGGGATAACGAATCTCCATGAGACCCTCAAAAGAATAAGAAATCAAGCGAAGATTCCGTTATGTAATGATGGATAAAAAGGAATAATTTTACTCAACAAAGACTCCTTTCTCAACATGATCTGCCTCCTTGTCAATGCCCTTAACCCAACGTTTCTCCGAAGATCACATAGATCAAGTATCATACAGTGAGAATTTCAGATCATCATCAGCAGCCTGTTAGCGTCTGTCATTGAAAATAGACATTCCCAAAGATTTGCCAGACCTCTCTATTATGAGTATCCTGGAGCCAGTACTCTCTGAATTTATCTAGCTCATCGAACCATCTTAATTTCTGTCGGCCACAGCTTCACAACTGATCTCTGGGGATCCATGTTGTGAGTCGTGACGTCCATCGGTTGTCTGACATTCTTGCAACATGTGAGGTTGGACATGATTTTCTCAAGTGTAGGTTGCATGGTTCCCAGTTTTGGGGCCAATCTTTTGGTTAGGTTCCATGTTTCAGTTCCATAGGTGACTATCGTAGGATACATTGGTTGTATACCCTTCTTTTCAGGACTAGTTGGATTTTCTGGTTGATTGGCGTATCATCTCAGATTTGGACCTAGTTACCACAGAATAAACTTCTCCCAGCTGGTCAATCTTGTAGTGTGAACTTTACTCTGGGTTGAGAGTAAATTTTCGAATGAGTAAAATAAGTTAACCTTGCCGAACTAGAAAATGGACGATAGTTTAAGGCCATGCATCCAGGGACATCTGCTGAAAAGTAAGTGGTGCCCTCACACTGATAATAAGCCGTCCTTGCTTTAGGTCTTCATATTGCATTACTCAGTACTTACTCCGTTTGTAATATGATAATTCGACTTAGAAGTGACATGCACCTGGGAAGGCGTCACTCATTTCACCCTGTGCTATTCAACTCAAAGTTCGGAGAGATTTTGATCCGGGTCTTTCCCAAAGTGAACTGGACTCAAACTGTACCAACCAGAATTTGAACTCCACTCTTTGTGCCGTGACCTTCTAGGCTACTCTGCACCTCCATATATCGGCTGATAGTTCATAAAAAATAATTTAAAAGTGATGAAGCATCTTGGGACAAATGAACACTTTTGGGATTTTTAAAGACGGGATAAATTATGGAAGTTGTAGCCTGGACACGCGTCTTTTGCTTACTAAGTAGAAGACTTCGTTCAATTTCTTTTTTAGAAAATTTGATAAAAATTCTACTGAGGTTAAAATTGTCAAAGAGTTTAGCTCGCAATATATCATCAATCTTCAAGGATATCCTTTTCGTTTTTGCTTTTGAAGAAAATTTATGGATTTGAAAGAAAATAGAAATTCTGAATTATGGAGAAACAGACGAGAATGATGAAGGCAGTAAAACTAAAGACATAATAAAATTATCGTCGAAAGTCAGATGTAATAAATAATACTTAAAACAAAATAAAATAAACAGAAGTAGTCAAAATTCACTGAAATAAAACTTTGAATAAACGTTTTTTGAGAGATTTGGTTCCAAAAACGCTTGGGGCTCAAGAAATAAAATTAAAAATGATTACTAAAAAAAAAGGATAATCAAGTTAATCAAGAAGAATAATAGTACGATTTTCTCCGTTTCGGTTGGCCTAATACCTGACCACTTAGTATCTCTCTTTTCCTGATTTTCAGATCGAGTTACGTGATTTACTAAAACCAATTCCAGGTGGAAATTGCTAAATTCAGAGCTCAACCATTCCATTTTTAAACGTTAATTAATTAATTGATTTTTTGTCTCTCGCAGCCAGGCGAGTCAGAGGGTTCAAGGTGGATAGGGGAGGGAAGCTTTCGGCTTGCATTATTGGGCGCAGTGTAGAAATAGGTCTCTCCCAATCGAGGATTAACAGCATCGCCATTAGATTTTCTCTACGTGCTCTTTAGCTGCTAATGGCATCTTGTATTTTTATACTGTCATCAATCTAGGCACTGACCAGGCTCGATGTTGCTTAACTCAGTACGTTTTATGATTTTTAAGATAAGGTTTTTACAAATTCATCCGTGAATGGGGTTCAGAATATACCCTTCGTACGCTCTAGAGATGTCTCTGAAATCAATATCAACGATTTCTATTAGATATAGTAAATGTAATATGAATTGTACATGTTGATCATCTAATATTTATCTATATTCTATTAATATGCAAAATGTACACAGGAAATATTGGCAACAAAAGGGTCAAACCGAGGCAGAGTGAACCTGAAAATGACAATTGTCGGTAGAAATTAATCATATTGATATAAATGCGTAAAAAAGAAAGAAATTTACTCCCATTTTTCCGGTTTTCTGAAAGGTGTTTCCGAAAGATTCCTGTGAATTGATAAGGCGTCTGCCTCACCCACTTTCTAATTTTTATCTCATTTTTATCTTTATGCAGTCGAATTATTGAAGTGTCGTTTTCATTTTCACATCAATGTTTGCGTACTTTTCGTTAATACCTTGCTCTAGCATTGAGTTGAAGACTGCTGTATGTTTTACGGAGTCAAATGCTTTTTTATTGTAAAAAAAAGCTAAACAAGGTTGTTTATTGTATTCGGTTATTTTTCCGATCAGCTGATCAACTGTGTGCAGATGGTCTATTGTTGAGTAACCACTCTTATCTGTTCACGTAATTCATGTCCATTTAAAGTGTGTTGCTAGTCTGTTTGCAAATACCTTTGAGAATAGTTTATACAAGTTAGTAATATAATAGAAAGATAGTTGCCAGGATCTTTATCATTTCCTTTCGTATGGAGTAGAATCACCATTCCTTGGCGGATGTTTTAAGACTCCTTCCTTTTTGTATGCACTGTTTGGATAGCTGCACTAGTCTCTCATAAATATCCCCTTCTGCCTCTTACGGAAAGACCCTAGGTAAAGATTGCATAGTATTAGATCTTTTGTGTTTCATATTCTTAAGTAAACACTATTTCATCTATTGATACATTCGAGACATCACTAGTGTCTACCAGAGTATTGGTTGGTGGTACTGATAGGTTTGCATAATACTTTTCGGTCATCCTTAATGAACAGAACGACATTTACAATTTTTTTGCTTCTCTGTCTTTAACTTTCACTAGATCGCACAGATACAATAATTTGATCCGTATTTATTTGCTCCCTCACAAAAGCAAGATGTGACACAAGGTCGGTTTAATTTTGGGTTCTGTACACTGGGAACCTAAAAAAGTTGCCCCAATCCTCGCAACTAGCGATGCGTTGGCGTCAGGGCAAGCCTGATCCTTGCCTTTCAGTGCAATAGGAAGATGTCCCGGGGCTTACTGTTCCCCCAAGATTGGGCAGAGTTTTTTTTTGTTGTTTTTTTAGGCCACAAGACGATTCCTATGTCTCTTGTGCTTAGCTATATCGAGCCTCAGTAGGCTATCATCGGCCACGACGTTGCACCGGCGCAAAGCTGCCAAAGAATGTATTACTGCAAGCAGATACAACACTTTGATCCTTGGCAGAGGGCTAGGAAGTAATACTTTTATCTTAGGCAGAGCTCACAGATATTCTTTTCTTTGACAGAAATGTCTATCCATACGTAATTAATCTTGCCATTTTTGTACAGGTGCTATACTGCTATATGTATATATACAGACACACACACACACAAATATATATATACATATATATATATATATATATATATATATATATATATATATATATATATATACATACATATATATATATATATATACATATATATATATATATATATACATACATATATATATATATACATATATATATATATATATATATATATATATATATATATAAAGATAGATAGATAGCAACACACACACACACACACACATATAACAATGGGGCGTGTGAAGATCATGATATAATAAAGAAAAAAAATGAATGAATGATTTTATATAATCAACAAGGAAACCGAAAACAAATCTTCAAAAAATAGCAGAAAATTCAAACTATGCTATCAAAATTCTAAGCTTTCAACAACTACTCTATAAACGAGCAATGCTGGTTGTTTGTCCTCAACCATAGACTCTTCCACTTAACGGTAACGATTTAGCTGATAAAAATATCTATTACCCACCATTTGAAACGATGGACTCTTTTACTGAAACAAGTTTTATAGTTTCTTCTCTAAAAACAAATCATCTAATAGAATTCAAATACAGATAATACCCGCTTTTCGAAAGTTTGCTTTGCACCTTTTTGGCTTTTTCGAAAAAATGCCAAAAAATGAAAATAGTGTCCAGCTTCTGTTTTGCAGCTAGCCTTTAGAGAATCAGCGCTCGCTTACTACCCCTCTGTTCTACACCCCTGTCTTCTGTAACCCCCTCCATCATGTCACAACCTCCGATGACCCAGCCTGATATATTATGCTGGCCATTTTGGTGTCTGGGAACGCTCGAAAATTTTTCCCGTACCATTTTTCCCCAGTAATAATTAATGGTAATGGTCATTCTTCCATTATCAATTATAAGTGCTTCTTCATTTTACACCATTTTAGTTTATGAAAGGATTTCACGGGGACATTCTACGTTTGGATAGCGGGGAATCCTGTATATCTGTTAATTATTTTACTGGTTATAAAACGAAATTTAGCAATAAGACATCAAGTATATAAGAAACCACAGTGCAAATAGATCAACAGAAAATGTCTTGCACAGAGTACACCGTGCATACAGAATAAGATGAAAATTCGAACAGTCAAAAAATGCAAGTTTTACACGGTTAGTGTATTATTCTTTGTTTAATTCTTCGTCTTCATTTTCTATGCATCTCCTTCCTCCTTTCGCGATTTTCTTTTTGTATTTCTTTCCACTTGACTTTTTCTTTACGTCTGCCTCTCTTTCTGCTTCTTTTTCAATTTTCTTTTCTTCTTCCCCATGCATCCTCTTCTTGTTTCTCTCCTTCAATTATCTCCTACCTCATTTCTTCTCTCTTCTATCTCTCTACCATGTCTACCTTTTCCCCTCTGCACGATTTCCTCACTTTCTATTCCACCCTCTTCTGCCACTCTTTCTAAGGGAGCATATACAATTCTGAAGACGGTTGATCGAGTGATCTTTTCAAAATTATTGTCCGACGATTCCAGTGGTTGAAATGTTAATAGGGCAAATGTTTCATGTTTCTATTCGATGCCCATCAATCATGACCAGGACTTTAATTGCATTAAATGTGTCCCACGGCCTACTTGCTGTGGAAGTCACGTCTTGTGTTTGGTGCTAATTTAACTGTAGGGAACAAACAAGTGACCGCTATTGCAATGTCTTCAATGAGGCACAAAAATTCTCATAGATTTCCCGCCTTTCTTAGCTAAATCTGACCCACCCAATCTCAACTAATAACAACAGTACTGGTGTTAGCAAGTTAGCAACAGACAAAAAAAAAAAAAAAAAAAAACAGGCATGAGCCTACGAATTCAATACTGGGAGCTATTCCTTTTTATAGAGGCGTATATCATTGAATTCACTGTGTCTTATCTCAATGTTGTGCTCTGTTCTCTGGTATACATTTTGAATAAAATTGCTTGCCATAACGTTTTTCTATGAATCATTCAAATTCTTTCATTCTATTCTGTTTGGAAGTACATCATGTAGATGTATACACTCATACATGATTTACGTTTACCATTGACTAAAAAATATCTGACGATCAATTTAAAGTGGGGCTTACATTTCCCAACATTCTTAGGCCTATTACCTGCTTTACATGGACCTAGTGGTAGCAATGTTATTTCTCCGTTACCTTATAGAAATTCAAATACACCTGTGAATTATTTCACAGATAATAACTAGAACACACACATGCACGGATGCACATACACACACACACACACACACATACATTGTGTGCAACACTTTTCAGTCTGCACACAGATACTACACTCTGATCCAAGACAAAGAGCCGGGATCTACATTTAAATCCTTTACAGAGCACACAGATACACTAATCTTTGGTAGATGTGCCGAACCATGCATAAATAATATAGCAATTTTTGACGGGTATTATGCAAATAATAATAGTGATGATGATGATAATGATAGTAGTAATTATAATCCTGAGACTATCATATAAAATAAAAAGATTAAGATGATGTAGAACTTCAGCACCTAGTGTCCCCATCTGAATCGCCATAGTCACAACGTTTCTGCTGTAGTCTTTTTGAGCCTTCGTCAGGTGTTTGTCGTATTCGATAACCTTCTGGTAATTTCGAAACAAACCTTTTATTCAATCCCCAGGGTCAGATTGCCTCAATTCTGTTGTCCATACCACGGAATATCTCGTATAATTCAATTTTTCTTACTTAATTTGTCCTTGTAATGCCTCTTTTTGTCACCCCTTTCTCTTCTGTTTTCTACGTATTTTTTCTATTATTTTACTTAATTAAGAATTATTTCTGCCTCAACCATTTCATTCGTCCTTTCTTTGTTCATTCATTCATTCTCGCTTTCCTTTTTCCTCTCTTTCTAACCCCTTTCTTTCCCAGATATTTCATTTATTCATTATCGATATTTTCCTTCCTTTCCCTTTCCTTCCTTCTTTCCAACCTTCCTTCCTTTTACCTTTTTCCTTTCCTTCCCCCCTCCATCCCACCCTCCTTTCTAACCTCCCAAGCTTCCTTCCTTTTTTCTTCATTTCCGCCATTCGTTTGTTGGTCCCTCCTTCTTTCTCTTCAACCTATTCTTCATTTCTGTTTCTTTTACTCTTCCCCTCCTTCTCCTCCGCCTCTCACACCTTTTCTTATTCTATCCCTCTCTTCCATTCTCGCCCTTCCTCATTCACTTTCCCCCTCTCTCTTTAACCGACATCCAACCCACCTCTCTCTCTTTCTCTCTCTCTCTACCTCGTTATCATCATCATCATCATCTAGAACAAAGACAACGCTTTCCATTTTTTCCTCAACCATTCTGATTTGTTGATGCTGCTAATTCAGAATTTCGCGTCAGAAGTAAATTAATTACCCATTTCCTGATCATCATTTCTTGACTGAGGGAATGTCATTCGCCGTATATGCCTCGTTACTCGCAAACAAAGAGATTGCCCGGAATCAGAACGAAGAGATGACGCCTGCAACAGCACTGGCACTGAGGTGGTTAATTTACTCCACACTTTATGCAATCCGTGAAATAGAGAACTCTTTTTCAGAGTTGCCTCCCTTGTTTATCTTATCCGCTTTTTTACGTTCAATCGCCTTTTTCTGTCTCTCTCACTTGCAAATATACATACACAAACACACATATACACACGGCTATATATATATATATATATATATATATATATATATATATATATATATATATATACGCACATACATACACGTAGCCAACAGAGGTACACTTTCACACCAAATGCACACACACACACACACACACACACACACACACACACACACACACACGTATGTATCTGGAGTTTGCGCACTTGATTGGGAACTATAGTGTTGTGCAGTAACAGTTTACCCAGATCCAGCAATTTGCAATGAAGATAGATAGATAGATAGATAGATCGATAGATAGATAGATAGATAGATAGATAGATAGATTGATAGATAGATAGATAGATAAATTGATTGATTGATAGATAGCAAGACAAAGAAAGCAATTATCGAAAGACTTAGGAATACCTAAACTCTTCTGCTTTTTTACACTAATATTAAAAGCACTCACGTATGCTTATCTCCCTACGAATCTATTCAGACTTTTCCATATTTCACCCTGTTTCTCTTTCTCTTCCCCTCCGTATACGTACATATTGTGTGAGTGTATATGTGTTTTGGCCGCATGTTTTCATTCAAACATTCTTCTTTAACTATGAAAGACCAAGTTGTTTTTGCAAACAACCCTCTCCTCCTATCTTTAGACAGCTTCACAAAGTTCATTGCTAAGATGGTAAAAAATATGAGAGCTTCCATCATTTCTACTATTATCTTCAAGACTGAAGTTCAATATTTCGAAATTATGTCCCGGAAGTACGTGCATGCAAGGACTTGATTAAAGTTGAAAAGCATTTGATAACTCCTACAACTATGATCTAAATAATTTTTATCACATGTTTATCCTAAATAAGAAAATAGATCTTCGGATCAGATCAGTGCATTGATGTATCTGTTAGAATGAAAACTGATCAAGAGATTTTGAATTAGAATTATTTTCTGATAACCTGATTATTTCAATACAATGGATATAACGTCACAAAAAGTGTTTTGACATAAAAGCATTGATCTTGGATCACTTTTATATACAGTTTTGGATGTCTTGAAAGAACGACGGAGTAGTATATATATATATATATATATATATATATATATATGTGTGTGTGTGTGTGTGTGTGTGCATATATATGTGTGTGTGTGTGTGTGTGTTCGTAGAAATGTATATCATTCACAGCTTTTAGTCAATAACGAGTAAAAATGCAAGTAAACTTGTTAAAATTGTTGAAAAAACAAGTTTCAACTATAGTCAGGATTTTCGGTTGGTTTAGTAGACTTTTCAAAGTATAGAATTTTGAAGCATGATGTTTAGGCGTTTTCAGGTATTGGGATGAATAGTTTGAAAAAAAGATCATTACCAAAAAAGCCTGAAAGCGTTTGTGATGCTTTTATACTTGTAGACATAAAGTTATTTTTTTTGTTGAGAGACGTTCAAAACTTTTTTTCTCTCATATGAATTATTGGTAATTGCCTCTTCGTTTCACGCCATTTCAGCTTACCAAACATTTCTTAGGGATGCTCTACATCCGGATATCCGGCAACACCTGCAATCGTAGGATTCACTGTGCTCCTTTGTTGTATAATTATTGTTATAGTTTTGGGAAAGAAACCTAATCTTACACAATTTCCACATCGATCATGCTGTGACGCAAACTATCAAGTCGATGCAAATTTTTTTCACCATTTTTAGGAAGAAGAATGATTTTATTCATAATATCATTATTCCGTCTTCTAAGAATTTCCACTGACTTTCTATAAACTTACGCCGTCTTCAAGGAAATGCATGTTTCTCGTCATAAAAGAATGATTCCTATTCGATTGATTTTTCTGAAAAGTTTCGATCATCTTGGAACTGCTGACCTGGAATATTGAGTATTGCATGAAGCTCGGTGATATTCCACTGTGTGGAAGTTTCATCCCTGCCCCCTGATCGTCTGTTGTGTTGCATTTGCAACTCAAGAGCACTCATTGTAAAATGACCGGTCGACTTCCTGGCCAAGAAAAAGGTCCCTTCTATTTAAAACCGTTATTCAAACGAGTCAGTTGTTCATTGTAGCGCTGTGCAGTAACAGATTATCTAGCTTCCTGCAATTTGTAATGAAGAATTTCTTTTGAACTCCACCAAACCAAGAATGTTTTCCCCTGTAGGTTCAATTTGAGCCGAAATGTTGAAGGATGTTCTTGATCTAGCCATGGTTTTTCCTATGAAATTCTTGTTATGAATCTATTTTTGCATTGTCAGTGACTATTTTGGCCCCAAATTACTGTGTTTAGGAAGACGTGGTGGAGATGTCTTTAGACGCTGACCGATCATCATTTCTGAAAATTCCCAGGGGAATAATTTTCCTAGATTTTCAAGTTTTCTTATAGTTTGTAAACAAGGTACCGATGGCTGAAGCAAAAAAGAGCTGAGTAAACATCAAATACACTTCTAAAATTTATCTAATATTGTGCAAAAATGATGATGATAACTTTTCGCATCCATCTAATATATATATATATATATATATGTACATTCGTTAATGATTTCAAAGTTTTATGTTTAACATTTTTGACATTTTGAATCTCCAACAGCCAGGCTGGTTATTGTATTTGGATAATTTTACATGTTTTAAATTATCTAGCAAGACAGTTTTCAAACATCTCTCCTCGTCGAACCCGTTCGTCCTATCTGGCAGTGTAGACATATCCATTGAGAATAATAAAGTGTAAAATATATGGGTACCATAGAAAAGAAAATAGACGTATCACATTTGATATTGATTCAATATAATTTAATGATACACTTTTGATAAGATGGATGAGCTTGGTTTTTCCTCAGCATTGTTCAGAGACAGGGTTGCATATGCAAAGGAATGGAACAAGCAGGAATATAACTGCAAATCAGCGATGGTTCATCTGAAAAATGATCAGTTTGTTATGTTTACAAGACATGTAAGTTGCGTCTTATGGTTTTTAAGAACATCGGATTTTTCAAGGAATCACAACCAATGCGTGCTCCTAATACATCCCATGTGTATCCCTATCGATACGTGTGTTCCGGTTTGAAAACTCTTAATCTTGTACATATTAGTACAAAAGTATATACAGTGTCTTGCAAAAGTTTTGAAACCCCAATTCATTAAAATAAGATTTTTCAATTAGAAAATATTTCGTTTTCTTAGTAGTGTGCAAAAACTTACCAGAAAAGAAAAATGTATTGACTTGAGTCGCAAAGTTAGTATTTACGAAGAAAGAATTTGTTTTTATTACAGCCTTGAGTCAGTCAGGCATAGATGCTACAGGGGTGCTGTACAAGTAGTTGACCTCTTGTGTTTAAATTGTCTGTATTGCTTCTTTCATATGATCATATAATGGTGATTTGCTTGGCACAATCGTTTTTCTTATGATATTTCACATATTCCCTGACGGATTGATGTCCTGTAAGTTTGGGCAGTCACTTTAAGACCTCCATATCGAGATTTTGGACCCATTTCTACACGTTTAAAGGTATGGCATAGAGCATTACCTTGCATAAAATTGGTTTTGTCTTTCATCTGAATGAAAGGTAGTAAATGAGTCTTGGACAAATGAAGTACCTTTAAACATGTAAGAAAGAATTCAGGGTCATGATATTGAGCTGTTAGAATGGCTGCCAAACTCACAGGACCCTATTTCGATAAAGGATATATATATATATATATATATATATATATATATATATATATATATATGATATCATGATAAGAAAGATTGATGCGTAGTAGTTAAAACAGTCGCATTCAGACCTCCTTCATTTGATGAAACAGCATCTTTTCCTCGGTGTAAGGCTTTTGCTTCCAGATAATCCTGTCAGGTCAGCTTGCAACTTGTCGTACAAGTTTGTGCAGTGACGGCCTTTTCGAGCCTTGTAGTGGTTGGACCCTATTTCTAGGATTTTTTTGTGCAGGTGTTTCTTCGGACATCCATAGTACATGATCAAACATGGACCACCGCAGTTGGGCCACTTTTGTTGAGAGTGGAATCGTGTTGTACTTATTGTACAGAGGTTTGTTGGGGATCGGACAAAAAAAGAGAGTAGCACCAAAATCACTACCATTGAAGTAATAAAGACAATTTGCGCACAAGAGATCAAAGATTAGTGTAACAGTTCTGCAGTATCAACGCCGTCTAGAGTCAAAGCAGTTATCAAAAGCCATTACTTTCTTTGTAAATACTTTTCAACTGAGATTAACACAAATCCCTTTTTCAGTAAGTTTTTGCGCACAATAAGATAATAAGTAGTATTTTTTGATACGAAAAATCTTTATCCTCACGATTTTTGGATGACGTCTCCTAACCTTTGAAAGACATTGTATACGGTTGAGTGGGGCATCTTAAAAAATAAGGGTTACGTAACTATGAAGTAATAATTTTCTATAACCCATAATGTAATAATATAATTCATTCATCGCTGAATTATTGGATATCCACTTATATACAAGTTAAAAAATTTGTGTACGTGGATAGTATATAATAACACCCCCTATACAGAGAGCCAGAAAGCAACCCTTTGATTGTAGGCATAGTGGACAAATACTCTGTGCGTAGGCAAGGGTGCAGATTTATACATAAATAATTTCTTCATTTTAGACGTGTACCGTACGTATATATAATCATCATCACCAGACAACAAAAGTGGACTGTGATTGCGCTAACCTCTGCCATGTTTTACCTGCAAACCTCACCTCTCAACCTTCTGTCTAATCTTCTACAGCGTTCGTTATCTTCAAAACACCAATCTGTTAACCTTTTGCATCATCTGTTTTCTATATTTCTCGGTAGGTGTCCAGTTCATCTCCATTTTTGTCTTCCAAATATCTCTACCATATCTTTTGACCCGTTCTGATCTTTTTCTAATTCTTAGTGTTATTCCAAACATTACTCTTTCCATCGCTCTTTTTGTTATTCTGTGTTATTTTCAAGTGATTTAGTTAGTTTCCATGTTTCGTATCTGTAAGCTACAGCTGGTATTATACATTCGTTGCACACTTTACGTTTCAAGCTCATTGGCAAGCAGCTTTTCACTGTGTGTCTATATTTACTAAATGCATTCCGACCGATTGGTATGCGTCGCTTTATTTCGCTTTCTTGGTCTGTCTCTAACTTTATCATGTAACCAAAGCAAATGTGCCCTTCCAAATGTTTATGCTTAGTTCTTACAGATTTATTCGGAACGTTACTTATGCCTTAATTCTGTTCATCTTTAACCCTTTTTTGAGACTAGATCAAAATTGCAACGGGTTATAAATACTTAGATCACGATTGCAACGGGTTATATCAACTAGCCACCACATGCCTAGAATCAATTCAACTCAACAATATCTTTATATGTATATATATAAATATATACACACACACACACACACACACACACACACACACATATATATATATATATATATATATATATATATATATATATATATATATATAATGTTACCCCCTAATTCAGGTAATTAGATTATGAAGAAAACATTACTTTAGCATATAGTTTCCACAGTCACTTTGACTATGTTTATAGTGATTGCTCAAAGGGTATGTGCTTTTTTAAGTCACTACCTTTTAAATGAACACACATGAGCGTGTACGCAAACACACCCACACTTACATACCACGTGTCTAAATCTACTCGAAAGAGAAATTCCTACGTCGAATGCATCTCCGATGTAGATGAGAAAAAAAACAAACCGTCCCGTGGCATCTTAACAGTCCGTTCTTTTCTCTTTCCTCAAGAATATGCACAATATTTGCTATTTGAAAAGAGAAAAATAAGGGGAAATCGGAATCGTCATGAAGGCGTGTGTCTAGGCAGCCTCTATAACAAAATGCTTACTTGATGTTTTTTCCCACCACCTCCACCACCATTAATATATATATATATATATATATATATATATATATATATATATATATATATATATATATATATATATTAGGGGCTGGGAAACTATTAGTAAAAAAGGATTGCCTTGGAGAACGACGGAAAACACATGACGTCACCTCATCGGCAAAGTTGCTTCCGGTTTGTTACAACGATGTTAGACCAGCGACATCAGTTCCTTAGTTTATTTTCAATCCTCTGAAAATAGCATGAAGTAAAAATATATTTTAGAAAGGTTGCATGCAGGAAAGAAGGAGACTGTGGAGGGATATATTTAGAGCAGTGCGTAATAGATAAATCGACAATTTTGAGATGTAGGTGTACAGATAGATAAATAGATGGATTGACACGCTGTTTGGCAAGTAGATCGAATAAATCTCCGATGAAAAGCATTAACATTCATATTGATGCATAAGTACGGAAATTACACTTAATAGATTTGAAGAAAAAAATCAAATAGGCATGATCATATGCATGTTTACACATATAACGATAATTCGATTGATATATATATGTATATATATATATATATATATATATATATATATATATATATATATATATGTGTGTGTGTGTGTGTGTGTGTATGTATATGTATGTATATACATATATATATATGGATTATAAATTGCGTTATATCGTATAGAAACTCTTATTCGAACTGATCTCTCGTCATTATATAATGTATCACTCGCCAAGCCTAGACAACGTGAATAAAATAAACAATTCAAGAAAATTAGGCTGCTGCTCAATGGTAAGAGCAACGCTACGTTCAAGCAGCTACCATATCGATCTCAGGTTCGATTCCTGCAGCAGCCCCATTTTCTTTAATTGTTTATCTTATTTATGTTGTCTTGGCCAAGTTATACTTTCACTGTGTGATGGCGGGAGATCATTTCGAATAAGAGTTTCTATATAATATAGTATAATACAATTTATCATCATATCATATAATACAATTTATCATCATACATATACATTTCTCGATATATATATAAGAGTTATTCCTGAATCATAACTGACCTGTGATACTGTTTGGAATCATTTTGTTTTATCCTATCTTTCTTTAATGAATAAATACGTAACTTTAATTCCAAATAAAAATCACACGAATGATAGAATACCAAGAGATTAATACGCATTCGGGCATCAACTCTAAAGTACTTACCTAAATCTTTTCCAATGAAACTTAATTTTTTGAACGTCAATTTTCCCCTTGGTGTTACAAATATTTAGTTTTTTAATGCAGAAAAAGTTCAAAGCTAAGTCGTAAAGTTGCAGAGTAACATAAAGAAAAGATGAAAACTCGCTTTTGTATTCAGGATTCAAATACAGTTGGCTCTAAAGTATTACTCTTATTATTGTTTCCTTTTTTCACCAACCACCAGAATTTTTTGTGTTAATATGTATGTAATCATTAATGTGTACAAGGGAAGGGGGAGTCATTTGACCCCTAAGATCAGGCTTTCTCGTTGAAGGTGACAGGATTCGTAAGTTGGAACTCAAGACTCATTAAAGGACTATGACGTAAAGTACAATGGTTTTATGTAAGTCCGACTTGATGTTCTCATACAAAAGACTACATTGTTATTCGTTAGTAACATGGCTGCCAAGAAGCTTTGTCAAGAATATATTCTTTTACCAGCCCCCCTACCATCCCTGAAAATTTATCCCTTTACCCCCCCCCCCAAGAAAAGAGGGAGCAGACGTCCATGAGTATGGATGAAAGATTTGACGTATTTGTTTCATTAATCTTACTCGTGAAATCACGGGTTAAACTGGCAGCCATTAGTACTTATATGTATGCAGTAATGCAGAAAAATACCACGGTTATTCTTTTCGGAGAAGTTTGTTTGTCTAGTAATGACATAAGTTGACACTAAAACTGTGCTAACGTTTTGTAAGCTTCATGGGTTACTCTTAGTGTTTTTTTTTTCTGCAAAATTCAGAAAGCTTTATTGTTTTAAATGCAAACCAGGAAATAAGATCAGACACGCAGATAGGAAAATAAGAAGCAGATTGCTCTCTGTGCAAGCAGAAAGGTTATCTTCTCTTTTTCCTTCTCCGTAGCCCAGCGCAGGGTCGATGGGCTCCACGAATGATTTTATCTTGTTTGTCAAATGTAAGACAGCCTATCTCATATCAGCCTGGTTCGGAATCAGAGATGTCCGCTTCCTAGACTGGTTATCAACCACGGTTAGAGATCCCTATCTCCCTTACAATTAACCCGTAGCTGTAAATGGATCCATGCTTTCTCAAGGGCATTAGTTCGAATAGATCTCAAACTTTCCCAGTCAGAGTTAGAGAGGATCTGCAAGATGATTGCAATTTCTTGTTAACTTCGATGGGAGATGAATTGGTAGATCGTCATGTATAAAAATACATACGTTGACAAATACGATAAGTGTTACGCAAGCTGTCAATAATTTTGCTTGCTATTGAAATTGAAAAATAAAAGATAAGACGTAGGAAAAATGGGTAGAAAGACAAGAAATAAAAAGAAGGGAGAAGGAAGAAAAGAAGATTAGAAGGAGAATGTACGTAGAAATAAAAAAATAAAGAAAGAAGCCTGTAAAGAGAAAAAGGAAGAGGCAAGACCGGTTGCTGCAGGATCAAACTTACACCAACTTCTATTCCGCCGGACGATGATTATCGGAATTGTATTGCATATATAATGAATAAAAAATATGAAAAAAAATTTTTTTTTGAATGAAATAACCCCTTGTACATCCTTATGATAAATTCTGGTTATTATCAATGACTTGTCAATTTAGCTCAGTCAGTAAGACAGCGTTATGGCGATCAATGGGTGATGAATTCAAATCACGGTAGGGAGAATGCAAATTTCACACATCGGTTTAAACCCTTTGTTTGGGCGAGGATTCTTCTTGTTGAAAAATAATGTCAACTTCAATTTTGGATTTTGACAAAAAGAAAGCTATAAAAAATCAGTTGTAGAAAAAAATGAACAAAATATCAAATAATATAACGAATGAAAAATGAAGCATAAAAAAAGAAAAAATGTCTTATTCAAAATCATGTTTTCATAGGTTTATGGTTGGAATCTTGCTGGTGCCCATTTTTTAAAAGTCACTCTTTTACTATTTCGTTTGGTCCTGTGCTATTGTCAACTGGCTAAGTATTCTAAGCATTTATTTCCATTTATCGATCATCTTTGAATTTTTTTGTGTGTGTGTGTGCTCCTGTGTATGCACCGACATCACTGGACAACTGGTCATTCTCGATATGAGGAGAGTGCTCGATTTACGATAAAAAATGTATACTGAAATGAACTCATATTTGCGATCGTAAAAAGTGGCGATTTTATGACATGATGTGCGTCTCTATCATCTATTCCATTCCAAAATTGCATCGAAATGATTAGAGATAGTTAGTAGTAAAAAAAAAGTATATGTCGTCACACCATCTCTTTCTCTGTTTTAATTGTTGGTATAAACGACATTATGGATAGATAAAAAATAGTGTCTCATTATTTCAAGTTCAAGTCTCTTGAAGATTTTCTATGAAGCTAGATTCACCTTTTGAACGGGTATGATCAAAAATACACACACACATATACATATTATTGTTGTCATCCACAGACAGCTGTTTCGATGTATTATATCTCTTCAGTGTGGCTATAGACTTTCCATTAACCCATCCAGTACCGCGAAGCAGAATTGAAACCTTCACTTCAGATCCGAAGACCGATATCCTGCCTTTAGGCAACGGAATTGAACAGTCAGTAAGGCTGAATTTTAGCAATATATGTTTATACAACATATAGTTACTACAAGCGTATAATTTTGTCTCAACTCCCACCACTTATCCTTTCTTGCGTGAAAATCTAATGCTACACTGAGTGATGTCGTTTTTTGAAACTAACACTTGATCATTTTGCTTTTCAAAGAACCATTTCTGACGTGGGTGCTACTTACAAAGTGTAACGACAAAAGTCTGCTCGAGCGGATTAGACAACCCCCCGGCACTAAGCAGCTGCTTAAGGTCCCATGGTTACCAAAGAACACCTAGAGTGATAGGGGCCTTAAAAAGCGTTGGCAAAGTTAAAGTCTGCTTATGGCAACAGAAAGGCCTAGGTCGATCAATACCATTATACATTGTAACCACTATATCTACCTTGGACAACGAATTTCCACGAGACCCTCAAAAGAAGAGGGAATCAAGCAAAGAATCACTTTGGGGTGGCAAGCCTTTGGCAGAGCAAGCTCAACTTTCAAAAACCAGATGATCCCAATAATCCTGAAAAGAAGAACATACAACAAATGCATTCTCCCGATAGTCACTTATGGAGCTGAAACATGGAACTCAACCAAGAGACAGGCCTCTAAACTGAGAAGTATGCAACGTGCGCATGAGAGAATCATGCTCAACCTCACGTGGAGAGATCACAAGACAGTACAGTATATAAGGAAGAAAACGGGAGTGCATGACATCATAGAAACTATTAAAAAACTCAAATGGCAGTGGGCTGGCCATGTTGCACAAATGGAAGACAACCGCTGGACATCACGTCTCACAACATGAATCCCCCGAGATCACATAAGAAACCGAAGCCGACAGAACACAAGGTGGAGAGATGAACTAGACAGATTCAGGAAATACTGGCTCCGCGACGCGCATGATAGAGAATTGTGGCGAATCCTGGGGAAGGTGTATGTCCAACGACGGACGTTAAAAGACTGATGATGATGATGATGATGATGATGATGATGATATTGTATATTTGGGCTACAAGTTTTCTCATAGCATATTTCTTTAAATGTGACTAAGCAGAATGCATTAGATTTAGTGACCGTCTTCTTCTTCCTACAGAGCAGCTTTCCAAAAATTCAATAGTTCCAAAAAGTCTCTCCAAGCACGAACCCTGTGATATAAAATGAATAAACCCTTGCGAAAATCGTCCACCTACATAGCTAACTTGAGTGAGGACTACGGAAAGATTGCCCGTACAATCTACACTTCCGATTTTGGTGAGCCATCTGAAATCATGAAGTCGCTATTATTTGAGATTACAGACCTGTGACAACCAAATGTAATTATATACATATACATATCTGTCTGTTTGTGCGAGTGTGCTTTGTTCCACAATATGTAACAAGCATGCCCAAATTTGGAAGTTCCCAGTACAGTCAGCCTTCTGGAATCCAAATCGAAGATTAATCTCAATACACTTGCTTGATCTAATTCCACCCAATCCACATTACAGGCGACTCTTTCAATTTTCCCTGAAAAACATGGATTTTTAAAACTCATGTCCTTTCGCTTTGCAACCAGTATTTTCAATAGTAGCTCAGCGGATAATCATTGTATTATTTGATCACCAGCTCATCTTGATTTGCTGACGCTTATTATGAGTGTACAAGATCAAGCTTGGCTGATGGCTGCTACTGATACTACAATTGTGACAGATTCAGTGGAGAAAGGAAAGGGGGAGAAAAGAAAGTTGGGTTGATTAATAAGAGGATAGAAAGGGAGAGGGGGAAATAAAGTTTCGTAGATCAATAAGAGGTTATAAAGGGGATGTGGATGATAAAAAATTAGATATTTCTTCAAGAGGCTAGGAAATGAGAGGAACTGATGGGTGCTACTGAAACTATAAGTGCGACAAACACAGCTCTAATACATTATTATCATTATTATCATTATTATTCACAAATTTCTGCAGAGACTTTTGATGAATGGTAAATAACTTCGTACAGTAAAATCATTATCAATATTATTATTATTTGCAATCTCACACCAGTTGCCTGGTGGTAACCGCTGGAGTTTGAGTGACAGCAAGTCTCCTCAAGTCTCCAGCCCTTCTCTCCTAGTTCTCATAGGCCACAGTAATACTGCGGTTTACAGTTTCATTATTATTATTATTATTATTATTATTATTATTATTATTATTATTGTTATTATTATTATTGTTGTTGTTGTTGTTGTTGTTGTTGTTGTTGTTATCAGCTGATAACAAATGCCGTTTTTGCGTTATTATATCAGAAGATTGAATGACAAAAGATCCACCTGGAGTTCAATACTTGTTCTACATTTATTCTTCTCTGTGTCATGTACTTCCAAAACACTTTGGGTTTTATGATGTTTCAACTTAAGGATTAATACTTAAACTTGAGAGCTCTCAAAGTCAATTTATTATCCTCATTAAAGCATCTTAATTTGTGTGAGTATCATTTTCCAGTTTGTCTTGTTTCCTCCTTAGACACGTTTTTCCTTGTTAACTATTATTGGATCTCGTCAAAGTCCAAGACGATTTTGTGCTTTTGTTTTCTTGCACAGATTCTGCTTCGTGCATATACCTTTGGTCTGTGTGGTAATTTTGCATAGTTCCCAGTGGATTATCCTTCCCAACTGGACACGCGTATTTAGAACTCTTACTTGCTGCATTCACTTGTGTGGTTGATCGTCTTATCTCTAACTCTACATGATCAAAATCTTCTATTCTCTTGTGTCTGATTCGCCTTGATCTTTATATGATTGTTTCCTGTTGCGTTGTTCTGGACTGCTTTTAACAGCAATTCAGTTTGTCTTTTTACCAGACGAGACACGGCTAGAAGCATTATTTTTGTACATGAGTTCAAACACGAACCATTTGTCCAAAGGAGAAGCATTTTAACCAGAGAGAACCACACCATTTATTCTCATAGATTATAACTAACAAATTCAGTGTACTGACTCAAGGCTTTATAGGTTTCCAATGAGGATTCCACCATCAATGGCTTGCGAGACTATTAAGCTTTTACAAGTACTCTACGAAATGTTTTCTTGTGTAATATCATATTACTAGAAACCGTAAACCAAAGCAGTCCCTCAAACTGTTTAAATAAGTTTCTTCAGTTTTCGAATAAGTCTGGCTGGCTGTGTATGTATGTATCTATCATGCTTACAAGCCGCACTAATAGAGTAAGAGGGCTGAAAATTTGAAAATTTACTCCTGAATATGTATGCACACCCAATAGATTTCCAGGTGGGGGTATTCAATTTGAAATGTAAGTTTATCATAAATTGACCCCTTTGCTTGTTTTGGGGAAATTCAGAGTTTTTTTTTTTTTTTTGTGGTCACTGCCCAACAAAAACTGAGAGAAGTAACTTATTCATTGATTACACCCTCTTTATGATTGATCATCCCCAACGGTACATTGGTTGCATGGCAGTTTCTATTGAGTGACTAACCAGACATTTATTATTTTTAATGGATATTAATAATATGCCAAATCTTTTATACGCTATTATAGAAGAAGATTAAATAAAAAAATGTTTTACTCGGGGTTCAATACTTGATTTCGAATTTATACCATATTGCGTTACATTTCTGTTTCAAGACGCTTTTGCCAGCATTATGTTTCAATTTGAGGATTACTCCTCAAAATCATACTTGAAAGCAATAATATAACCGCAGTAATATATTGAACGCAGTGAATCAAGGGTACAAAGATTTTCTAAGGGGTCTATGCTACTCACTGGCTTATACGCTGATCAATAACAATTTTATCAGCATTCAAATTTCATGAAATATATTCAACAGCAGAGTTTGACCCCCGAAGGCCATTGTTGTTCACATGATGAAGTGGGAACAAACCGCGTAATCAGGTCAAATAAATTTTGTATATATATATATATATATGTGTGTGTGTGTGTGTGTGTTTGTGTGTGTGTGTGTGTGTTGCTTCAACCAGAAAAACGTATACAAAAGCGACCAACAAGCCACAGTGTGACGTCTGCGGAAGGATGAACGGCTTCCGTTCTGTAACTACGGACAATGGAGCGTCCTCTTCCGAGTGAATACCTGGGCGAAGCACACGGAAATCCTGGGACGCCCAGTCATCTAAATCCCCCTCCCACACTTGTCGATGTAGTCCAAACGAAAACGATGCGTCTGGCCTCAGCTTGGCTGCAGAAGCTGCTGGAGGGACCAATTAAACCGCCCCAAGGGGGCTCCACTCCCTGGTTTGGGAATCAGAGTTGTCATTTTCCTAGACTGGTCGTCTTCCCTAGGCTAGAGATCTCAATCTGCTTCATTATTTTTCCATTAGCAGAAGAAAGGGATTTATTTCTATCTCATTAGGGCATTAGTTCGAAGTGAACTTGAACAGCCATAATCGGAGTTCGAACTGGGGTCGCCGATTCTGTTGTCCGCACCATTACTGACTACACTGATCGCAGCGAAAGTACAAAGTGGGGTATTAAAACATTCCTGTTCTTCCGTGTGGTCAAAGGTGGTTTCCTTGTTTAGTTGAAGAAAAAACTTCATCTCTAGTTCAACATCTCATTTTCTCTTTAACTAATATTTCAAATAAAGCAAGAATTCTCAACCACAACGAAGTGAATAATTATCATCATATATCACTCGGCGGAGAAAATCAATGGCCTGTGAAAGAATAAAGTAGTTTTATCACATTGGGGTTGTACCAAACCCATTTTTTATAATTAGTGTCGTGAATTACCGTCTTATGATACAGGTTTCCCCCGCTATCCAAAAAGTGGTCGTTCTTTCCCTAAGCTGAAATAGTGTAAAGCGAAAAAGCAGATGCTATTAATTCATTTAGGGATTTTTTTCGAGTGATCCCAAACAACAAAAATGGCTATGATGGTATGTCAAGTGAAATCTATGTCATCGGAGTTTAGGGTGCTAGGGTGTACAGGAGACAAGGGTGTAGGATAGAGAAGGACAAGGTGCACGCTGCTTCTATAACGGCTTGCTACAAAACACAACACTGAGCGCTATTTTCCCCTTTTTCGTAAAGGTGGAAAAGTGACTCAAAGTAAACTTAAAAAAAGCACGAGATAATTGAATTCATTTCAATATATTTAAGAGCTATTTCGATTCCATTAAACAACAACTTTATAAAATGGACCCCAACACAGAGCATTATTTTTCGGAAGCTGATATTTATTAACGTTATCGTAGATTCTAAACGTGCACGGGAGGGCTAACGACTTTATATCTCTAACATAGGCTTTTTACTCGTACCATCTGACCAATGGCGATTTTACCAGAAAGAATTGCAACATTAATCCTCATAGTTGAATGGGAAATCAGCTGTCACTGACGTAGAGTTTTCTGGGATTTTAGTGATGACCGAACTATTGATAGATGCGAGGCTAGCAAGATTTTACAAGCACTGCAGGCAGGTACTTTGAATACTCTATGAAATGCTGTCTTTTGTAATCCACATGCAATGACCGAAATACTTCATTTTGTCCATCATTTTACAATCGTTAAAAACATGGTTATGTGAGGTGCGGAGAATTTCGAGAAGGGAAGGGAGTTATGAATGAATGAATGAATGAATGAATGAATGAATAATTTGCATCTGGTTTAGCAGCAGTGAAATCTATGTCCGTTGCAGCAGTAGTGCAGTAGTACCGAACCTTTATATGCAGTGGGTGCAAGCAGTTGGCAGCAGAAACAACTGCAGTAGTAGCAACTGCAGCAGTAGTTATCATTCGACAACGGCTGGACACTGCCATAGTCGCAGCCAGAGCAATGTTGTTTTATTCATTAAAAAAAAGAAACATAAATAAATGAAGAGCGGGTTTAGCGGCAGTAGAACACAAAATACATTAGAAGCCCTAATAATTCTGGAGTCTTTTGTAGAAGTATTGTTGTAGTAGCAGTAATAATTAGTTGTGCCTTGTGCTGATAACAGATTTTGTAAGCATATGAAAATATATGGAAGTGACTTTCTTTCTGATTTCAAATGAAAGCTTTAATTCTAGTTTTACAGATTTTACATAGTATCGTCTGTACCCTTCAGTTTGATAAATCGCTATTTTTTATACGATAGAGTTTGGCCAAATCCACAAGCCCCGTTATGAATCACAGAATTTAGATTTAGATGCTAACTCATTGGCAACGATTCGAGACAAGAAATATACGTACACTTTAATAATTAAAGAAACAAAGTAATTTCTAAACAGAGAACACACCTGCACTTATGTTTGGTTATAAGAACACTCGTGGTTATTAAAGAATTTGCTGTAAATTGTATTTTGAATTTTGGAAGTGCAGAGGGGCGTAGCAGTTACCAACACGGGGACAAAATTGGCGGATCGAATCTGGTTTTTAGTTTATGTTCATTCCGTTCTGATTTGAAAGGCATGAATTAAACTCTTCCTTAGTTATGGATAAATTGCACAGCAGTTGAAGAGAGCAACTCAGACAAAAAATCTACAGCTTGGCAGTCACCGTTGCTGATCTCAAGCCCCTGTAAAGAAGGGTGGTTGTGTGAGTGACAAGCAACTGCAACCCTATGTTTTATTAGAAGTTTACAGGGATTGAAAGAAAAAATTGAATATTGTAATAGAGATAGACCTTCATACCCAGGGAGCATTGCATAAAAGGGCTGCTTGCCTAAGTCTACAACCCAATTTCCTCCTTGTTTGAGATGTAGTCATTAGTATTGCCAATCTGGAATCGTGGATAACATCTTGAACCTCCAATTTCTCAAACGATGTTCTAACCAATAAGCTATACCAGCCAGATGCTAAATTTACATCACTGGATGTGTGCAAAAGTTCTTTTTTCAACTAAAAAAACAAACAAATACGTAGTCGTAAACTGTTTTTTTCGGGTGAAACTTTTGCTCACCTCGATAATGTCAACGTTTTTAGAAATAAAAAAATGATAAGTTTTTAGGGTTCTATACTCCGTGTGAATCATGAACTTATTTTTGGGAACTTTTTTTGTTCAGTTCTTGTGGTTGACTTGGTGCTCAGAACATTCTTAAATCTTCTATTTACCATGGATTTCTGGGAACTCTTGATTGCTAGTTTCTTATAATAATAATTGTGCCACAAGTGTCTGTGAATACAGCAGCGAGCAGAGTAGCCAAAATTATGTTTTCAGAAAATGGCCGCAGAAAGAACCGTAGGAATATCAACAATAGTGAATATTCATATCCAGTGGGAATCGCACATTCTGCAAAAAATTAGCACAATGCAATATCTTGATGACTAACTAGTTATTAGAAAGGTCTAATGTTCTATGTTACCCCTAAAACTACTCAACGGCCAAAAATGTTACAAAAAACACTACGCATTTTAAACATAGCATCAAATTTTGAAACGTCAGTCCACCGTTCTAACCTTTGAGCTATAACAGCAAGTACAAATGACATCAGGAGCAGTAGTAATAATTACATCGTTAGAAAATAGCCGTATCAAAAATAAGGGGTATTGGTAGTAAGAGAAGTGGTAGTAGTTGAAGTAGGGTTCATTAATATTAGCAAGGAGCATGAATATCGGCCCAGCAGCTCAGGCCCAAACAATGATTATAAGATGAGGCAGACGACAGGAAGACGCTGTGATGATATACAGCATCATTCATATTTTATTCATTGTCTTTCATGAAAGAAATCTGAAGGGAATTGTTTTGATTTTCTTTGTTTTTTTAAAAATTATTCTATCTTTTCATTTTTTTTATTTCATTGTCCAAATTTTTCTCTTTTCTTTTCATTTCATTGACGTTTCTATCTTTTTTTATCCATTTATTTCAATTTTCCTTATGTTTGCTTTTTCCCCATGTTTTCATTTATTTCTCCATTTTCTTTTCCCCTTCTTTTTCCTTCCATAAAAGATATACTCCTCCCTTTTCTAGCCTTGATAACATCTTTCTTTTCTTTTCGCCAGCTCTTTCATTTTTGTTTGTTTCTTTCTTTTTTGTTTGTTTCTTTCTTTTTTGTTTGTTTCATTCTTTTTCTTCCATTCTTTAATGTTTCACCTTTTTTCTCTTTCCTTTTGTTTGTATCTTTTTTTTCTTTCTATTTTGTTTTTTCTTTCTTCTTTCTCTATTTCTTTTTCTCTTTATGCCTTTTGGATTTCTTTCTTTTTCTATTAGTCGTTTTCTTTTTGCTTTCTCCTTTCTTTCTTTCTATCTTTCTTTTTTCTCCCTTTATGATTTATTTCGTTTTCCCTTTCTATTGCTGTATTTCTTTCCTTCTTCCTTTTGTTTCATTTTTTTCTTTTTTGTGCTCTTTTTCTTCCTTTTTTGTTTTTTTTTCCTTTTTTTATTTCTTTTCCTCCCCCTCTTTTTCTCTCTATTTTTCGTTTGTTCTTCTTTCTTCCTTTTTTTCTCCTTTGCCTTTTCTTTAATCTTTTGTCTCTCTTCTACATTTCGTTTTTTTCCATCCATCTTTCTTTATTTTTTTTCTTTGTCTTCTTTTTTTTTCCTTATTTCCCCCCTTTCGTTTCCGATACCTTGACTCTACATAATTATCTTCTTTACCTTTTTCTCCTCTTATTTTTCCTTCTACCTCTTTTTTTCACTTCCCACCTTCATTCACAACTCAAATTTGATTTATGAACTTCCCAATTAACTCAGACTTGATTCTCATTATATTTATATATTTATACATTTATTTATAAATCTTATTTCCAAATTTTCTTGAGTGCTGCTCCTGTCTTCCATACAATCCCCGAAGCCAACCATTTGTGTTCACCTCCTAGTATCACGTACGCAGAAACGTCAAAATATATCATTAAATTTAAAATTGAATATAATTATAACAAAAAACAAACATTCTACGTAGACGAACAACATATTAGGCATAACGGTAACCATATTTTTCTTTTCCTTTAAATTATGGTTATAAAATACTTGATACATATGGAGATATACGTCGTAGATTTCCTTGTAAAATGTCTGAGTAGAATACTTATGTAAGGCTTCAGACCCCTTTTTCTTAACGAACAATCGAATCAACCTTATTCATACCAATGAAATAAACGAAGTCATTTCTATCTGACGATTTTACGACCAAGATGATTCCGACAAATAATCTCACAGTAAAAATAAATATTTTTTCGTTGAATTTGTTAATGTTTCGATGTTTATTTTAATCATCATTAAATTCTACGGAGAGAGTTCCGAAGTGTTCTAATTTCATTCATTTCAAGTTATTTGTAATATCAAATACGCATCCCAAACATTCGAAATTCGGACAGGATCACTGGAAGTTTCAAATTTCATCCTTTGGGCTCAATCTGGTCGCCAAGGAAAATACAACCTCTACGAAACAAAAATGTCAAAAGGGAATCACGACAAAGTTGACATAGAAAACAGTGATCAGTTTGGAAAACTGACTGGGAAGGAATCGGAGTAAACATAGACAGAGAATATCTAAGCCATTTCAGATTCGCCAATGAGGTCTTCATGACCCATCGGAAGCACTGGAAGAATTGGAAAATATACTGGGTGATCTAAATAGAGAAAGTAAAGAAAATATGGTTAAGAATTAACAGAACACAGATAAGAATAATGATGAAAAAATATTGGCAATATCCCCCCTCCCAAAAAAACCCTCACAAACTGGACAAGGCTTTGAAAGGGGGTGATGAATACATTTACCAAGGTCAACTCGTAAACTCAGAAGAAGACCATGAGAGTGAATTAAAACAACGTATCACGATTTTCTGGAAAGCATTTGGTATGGATGAAGACATATTGAATTGTCAATGTGCTTAAAGCGTTTAGAGTTGAAGTTGATATATCATACCAGCAATGACTTACGGATATAAAACATAGAAATTAACCAAACGATCTGTAAATCCACTTGGAGTCGCATAGAGAGCCTTGGAAAGAGCAATGCTAAGAATAACTCTACGGAATAATTTTTTTAAAAAAATCAACATGCATCCATGAATAGTCCAGGGTGAATGATAATATGCGAATCATTAAACAAAAAAATTGAGATGAGCTTGACAGCAAGGAAAAAGGCTAACAGATGGACTAATAAGATACCCAATCGGTGGACAGGTGACAGTAAACGCTGTAGGAAAAGACAAGTCTGAATATGGATGGTTGACATGGTAGAGATTAGTGCAGTCTAAGTCATAGAAGGAGACGTGAAAGACCTATGTCCAACAGTGAACTTATACCGGCTGTTGATCACACACACACACACACACACACACACACACATATGTAATGTTTTCTACATAATTTCGGGTTTTTAATAACATTGTTTATATATATATATATATATATATATATATATATATATATATATATGTATATATATATATATATATACACACATATATATATATATACATACATATATATATATATACACACACACACACACACACATATATATATATATATATATATATATATATATATATATATATATATTGTGTTGATATTTACAAAACTTAACGTTATGCAACATGAGACCACGCGTGTTGTGAACCCAATGTACAGCAGTAGGGGGATACGAGACTCTTCTGGTAATCACTACTCTGCCGTGAATGCACCCAAAAGTTGTCCAACTGAGTCGTAGTAAAAATGATTTTAGCAATTGCAAAAATGCTCCACGATTGATCGTCTTTTAGAAACCATAGACTCTGTCGTCTGAAGTTCCATAACCCTGACCAGAGAACTTCTGTGTGTGTGTGTGTGTGTGTGTGTGTGTATAAGATAGCAGGACAGATTTGACCATCTACTTCTGGGTAGACAATCAATCTAGGAAAAGGACATTTCTAATACCAAACCAAAGAGAAGAGTCCCCGAAGAGGATCGGGTGCTCACTTTGACGTCTTTCCGACATCTCCTGCAGCCAAACTCACGCCACAATTATTGCACCCCCTATCCTTTGGATTCGATCAGCATAGCTAGAAGGTTGATTATGTCGACTTGGCATCCCTGGATATCCATACACTTCGCCCAGGCTTGTACCCTAGAGAGGTCAATACAATGTATTTCTGTTGTTTATTGAAACAGAAGGAGGCCGTCTTCGTCTTTGACTTCGTCTTCGTCTTTGACTTCGTCTTCGTCTTCGTGTTCTTCTTCGTCTTCTTCTCCTTCTTCTCCTTCTTCTTTTTCTTCTTCTTCTTCTTCTTCTTCTTCTTCTTCTTCTTCTTCTTCTTCTTCTTCTTCTTCTTCTTCTTCTGCTATTCTTCTTCTATTCTTCTTCTTCTTTTTCTTCTTCTTCTTCTTCTTCTTCTATATATTTATACATCTTTTCTGTTCATAGGGAAGTCCTGAAGTCTCTGTAGTCACATTGAGACAACAACATTCCTTTGCTGGAAAAGGAATGTCGGTTAAAAAACATGAAATGCATAAAGAACCCAGAACAAATAAACAGTAAGAATGACATGCCTCCAAGGAGAGTGTAAATAAAACTACTTTTAATCGCAAAACAGAAGATTAGTTTATCATACATTATACATTATAGCCTTGATCCTACTTGTAGAGGAAATAGCCATGAAATATCGGGAAAGGACAAGCGTTTGGCACTTTTGTATACAAGCACACTTACGTGTACGCACATGTACGTGCGTGCGTGTGCATGCATCCGTGTGCATTCGTATGTGCGTGTTATGTCAGGTTGTTGGCTCACTTGAGTATGTAACTGAAATAAATAAAGAGGAATTGCAAAGTGTTATATATATATATATATATATATATATATATATATATATATATATATATATATATATATACATGTATCTTTTCTCTCTCTCGCTCATATATATAAGTAAACCAGATATACATATATATGTATATGGTATATATATATATATATATATATATATATATATATATATATATATATATATGTATGTATATGTGTGTGTGTGTGTGTGTGTGTGTGTGTGTGTGTGTGTGTGTGTGTGTGTGTGTGTGTGAATATGTATACGTATACGAACACATTTATATATTCTCTTTCTCTGTCTATATTTGTATTGATATGAACTTATTATTGACGTGCATATGTAACATATAAACATGCACATAATCCGAAAGAGAGAGAAAAGTGGGGAGAAAATGAGACCGAGTAAAGAGTCACAGAAAAGACAAAGAATAAGCAAGAATTAAGACTAAGAAGGGGATAAAAAAAAAGGAGAGAATTTGCTTATATGAAGAGCTGGCAAATGAAATAAGTGAGAATAAAAAGAAACAATTGGAGAAGGAATTGGTCGAAAAGGGGAACGAGAAAGAAAATAGGGAGGTGAATTAGAAAGAAAATTAAGATGAAGAGATAGAGAAAGCAAGAGTTTGGTGACTCGAATAGAAAGAGAAGAAAAGAGGGGGAGAAGGAGGGTGATGATGATGATGAGGAGGAGGAGGAGGAGGAGGAGGAGGAGGAAAGAAACAAAGAAATAAAAAAGAGTGAATGATGAAGATAACTTCTGATTCCATATCGGTGGACGAATATATTTGAACAGAATAAGATAGATAAATAGATAGTTAGAGAGGAATCGAGATAGATAAAGTAAGTAGAAAATCAATAAGATGCTATGCGAGAAGATTAATGAATCCGAGGGAGGCAGTGTGAATTAAAGGGGAAGAAAGATGAAGATGGAGCTAAATACAAAGGAATTAGGAAAGTTGAAGATGGTTGAAGAGCGATAGTAAGAGAGAGACAGAGCAGAAGATAAATAAGAAATAAGCCCTGAAGAAGAAGCTAAAACTGAGAGGAAAAACTAGATGATGTATATATATATATATATATATATATATATATATATATATATATATATATATATATATAGAGAGAGAGAGAGAGAGAGAGAGAGAGAGAGAGAGAGAGCAAGAATAGAGCGGAAGATGGGCATTAAAGGGAACAACTAAAAATAGAAAAGACAACTGATTGAGAGAGAGGGTAAGCATTGAGGGAGAAACGTAAAATTCGAAGAAGAAAGAGAAAGACCTTGTTGAAGAGCAAAGATGGACCATAGTAAGTGGAGATATGTGATGTAAAGGGGGAAAAGGACAAAGATAAATACATAGAGCGGGGAAATGAGAGAGAATGTGTAAACGTGTAAAAAAATGAATTAAACTTCTAAAGAGAGAGTGATGTGAGAAATGGACTCCGTCTCCATTGAATAATGCATAAAAGGGGGATCACTCTGGAATGCATAATTCATTCTAAACTGCACCGGAAAAAAAAGCACCAGATATATATATATATATATATATATATATATATATATATATATATATATATATATATATATATATATATATATATATCTTCTTTTCAAATTTATTTGTATTCAGGTTAAACGGTTTTTGTGTCTTCACCTACCAATATGCTTTTTTTGGTTTTCCTCTTAGAATCTTCTTTCTATCTTTTTGAAAATTTCTTCATCTATTTTCCTTTCTCTTTCATTGTATAACATTTCTCCAAGCAACCCCGTCTTATTCTTTGCTATGTGTTCTCTTGTCTTTCCGTCTATCTTCCTTTGCTCAGTCTTTTTCTGTCTATCTTTTGACCGTCTTTTAAAAATATATATATCTTTTGATATATCTTCTTTTATCTGCCTTATGTTTGCCACCTTTTGTCTCCATCTGTCTTTTTTCTTTCTGTCTATCTTTTCTCTAGCTGTTCATATTAACCTGTACGTATCTATCTATCTATCTATCTATTTATCTATCAATCTCTCTCTCTCTCTCACTCTCTATCTATATGTATGTATGTATGTATGTATCTATATATATATATATATATATATATATATATATATATATATATATATATATGTGTGTGTGTGTGTGTGTGTGTGTGTGTGTGTGTGTGTCTTCGTCATAAGTAGCCGTTTCCCTCTTTTTCTTAACTGTATTGTTTTTCTTAGAATATTTCTTCCTCTCCTTCTCAATTGTTTTACATCTTCCTGTTCTCTCGTCTCAATTTCTCACATCATCACTTTTTCTATCTCATCAATTATTATTCTCTCTCTCTTGAGTTCCTTCCTCTCCCCTTATCTTTCATACAACCTCTCTTCAACTTCCTTTCTTTCTCTTCTTCAATCCCTCCGATATAAATTCTATTTCATTACACCCATCACTTTCAAACGAAATTTAGGAGTTGGTGTTAGATTTGGAATGAGATAACATGACATAATGGTCGGATTTTAGCTTAAGCACATTAATTCTGATAATAAAAATAATATCGTTATTTTTTTTTCTTTTCTTTTTTTCTTTTGGTCAACAGACAACTAAAAATAGAGGAATTTTTAGCTGACAACAAATGAAACCTCTATGTTAAATGCATTTTCCGACTTTTTTTTTCGTTACCCAGAAGTCCTATCTCATTTTGGCGAATGCTGATGAGAAAAAATACTTAATGGCTATTTGTCTGCACCAGACATACTCTGTCGATCGCCACTGATATATGGGCAAGATTTTGAATTTATGGATGCTCAATAGAGTAAAAATATACATTTTGTGTTTATCGATTGCTACAAGAGAAAAAAGGTCTTTGTTCCGGTTGGAAATTAGTTCTTAATTAGTCTGAAGTGAAATTTAGTCTGTTATCTTTCTTGATCTTGGAAAAATTCTTGATTCACGATTTTTGCTTTCTTAACCAAAAGAGAAGAAAAATAATTATAGCCCTTGTCATCTGACACTTCAGACGTACGCAAAGGATCGTCATGCGCTTTTTTTCAGTCACTCTCAACGCTGTCTCAATGTGACGGCCAAATTGCATGGACGTACCTGTTTTCGTACGACAACCAAAGTTGAGCAACTTTCAGCCTGGTCAGTGCCTTGATGGGCAACTGTCACGAAGTACCAGATAAGCATCCGTTGTCAAAGGCCCTACCGACCCTGAACCCTCTTACAGACATGGCTGGCGTCGGGCTCTGTAAAAACCCATACTTGCTGCAAACAATAATTTGGTCTCAATCGATCGTTCGATAAATTGAGACAGAATCATAGCCTCATGTGCCATACTACTGGAGAAACAACTGGATATTTCTTTTTCCATATTTTTTTCCTCGTCAAATAAATTTTGGAGTTATTCTGGAGGAGAAATAATCAAAACATCCAAGAACAAAATTGGGCCAATTAGGTACGCAACACAGCTATTTTGATCCGAAAATGAAGATTTTGTACCGAGTGAAAATTTGCAAAATATGACAATTCCTTACATACAAATATGGTACGACATTAATATACCTGCAAATAGATTTAAAAGAATATATATTTAATCCATTTTCCCTGCAAGCTTAATCCAATGTTGAATTTCAAGTTAATCGATTATTTTGGTACTGAATTAACTCAATTCGGTCGCATGACTATACAAATTTGGTCTCTCTGCGAGAAAAGACATCCGGCAACCGTTACACGAAGACTGTAGTCCATTCATTTATTCCTTACCCAATATCTTTGCCAGGAGGGTGAAAATTTCCGTTACCTTCAATAGCTCTTAGTTCCGATAATGTTTGAATCATTCCTTTCCACAAATCTACCTTATTTATTTGGAAAGCATCACTTTTATAACTTATTTCACATTGTAGCAATGATTATTAAGAAAAAAAACCCCAATGAAAATATTTCCCCAGCTATCCGAAAAGAGAGGTTTCGGTGGAACCTTTCGTATACCGAAATCACGTTAAACGAAGGAGCGATAACCATTTTTTTATAAAGAAAAAAAAATTGAAACCCTTCCCCTCAAAATGGTGATGGTATACTTGGCTAACTTCGGTTAGTTCGAGGTACAGTGAGCGTAGGTGAAGGAGAGAAAGTGAATGAGTTCATGCTGCCTCTGCAACGGCTCATAACAAAACAAAGGCTGAGCACTATTTTCACTTTTTATCTTTTTCATGAAAGCAAAAAGGTTATGTAAAAAAAAACTTCTTGTAAAGAAAAAACTTCCACAGATCGGGGATACAATGTATTTGTCCAGTCCTTAGTTGAATTCTGACATTTTTAACTGATTCATGAGTTAACTACTTGGGCAGATTTTTATCGTAAACAGGTTGATTCAATAAACCTTAATATTACTAGTTATATTCATCAAACAAATACGTCAAAAGAATGAAAACTATATGGTTAGATTTGAGTGTCTCCACTTAGTGGTACAGCTGCCTTACCAATTAGATAACGAAGACCCACCAACTGACTTACAGAAGAAAAGGGGAAGTGAGTTCAAGTCTCACCAGGAGCTAATTCTCTCTGATTCGGTCTGGGAAGTTGTGATAAAGAGCAACTGACTAAAAGATAAAATAAACGTAAGTCGAAATCTAATATTTGATACGTAAAAAGTTCCATTTCCCTCTGATGATCACGTATACGGAAAACTTAAGCAGCTGGGAAAGATAAAATAAAAATCATGATTGTATTTGAGCATCGAATACATTTGAACCCGATATACCCTGTCACTACCTACTGACCTCACTACTACACTACTATGCTTCCTGTTATTCGAAGACATTTTCTACTTTAACAAGCTAAACATTTCTGGCAAAAGAGACAAATTGTTGATCAAACACCGAATTTCTGCAATTTAAAAAGCTGAAATTTGTTTTAGTAAGTTTCGGCTCTCAAACTGTGTGTTGTGCATTGATAACACAGGTCAAAAAAAAATTTTCATCGGGATTTTTTTGTTGTTGTGGATTGTATTTAATTTTGGATGCTGTTTTCGAAAATTTAATCAGATTTCTTGGGTTACGTCTAGTTTTCAGGATTAGATGAAAGCATATAACCCCAATAGAGTGAGAAAGAGAGAGATGTGTGATGATGTCATCATGACGCGACAGTCGAAAATGATATGTTATCACCTGAGTACAAAGACAATCTGAAAGAGGACCTCTCAAAGTATGGGAAACGGTAGAGAGACGATAAAAGCCGAAAGATAGAGCTTAGAAACCTGTCTATGATACGAATCTTGTTTTCATTCAACATTTGCTTATATTGCCTCATATAGAGTAGAACAGAAAACATAACATGTCCGTAGCAAAAACAATGAGATAAGCTAAAGTGAAAGAGGCTCAAAATTCGTAAACTGTGTCAAAAATTGGTCTGAAAAGTTGTAATGCAACCTCTCAAATTTCGTAAACTGCGACAAAAAATCTCAACCAAGTTGCACTGCAACCTTGAAAAGAAAGAAAAACTGAGTTTTATTGACCTGTGTAATCAAGAAGAAAGGAATTGTCGTTGTCACGGAATTAATGCAAGTGTTACTCGGAGAAAAAGACTATTAATGTATCCATCCTATGTACAGGAACTTAACCAAGAGATTAATCCTCGAAATGAGAAGCATGCAACGTGCATAGGAACGAATCATGTTCGATATTACATGGAGATATATACAAGACAGCACTGCATATCAGAAAAAAAAGACAGAAGTCATAGATATTATAGAATCCATTAGAAAATTCGAATGGCAATGTGCTGGTCATGTTGCAAGAATGTCAAACAATTGCTGGACATTACGACTCATGACATGGATTCGCTGAGATCATATGGGATCTGTGGCTGGCAAAAATGAGATGATGCGATGAACTAAACATGGTCAGAGAGTATTGGCTGCGTGATGCACCCCGCTCTTTTTCACCGCAGTTTGGTTAACGAATGCAAATGACCCTAAATGATTATTGATGCTATATTTTTTCATCCCAAATTAGTGAAAAGGCGAAAATATTCGTGCAGTAAGTTCATGTTTTCTTCTCAACTCTGGGTTCAATTCATTTATGGATCAAAAGTTAATAAAGTGGCGTAAAATCCCAAGCAAAGTGTAAAGAGCGTCCAGACAACACTTCGTAATCATTCTAGTCAGTCAACAACTCTTCTGTTAAACCAAGATTCTTTCTAATATAATGCGAATCCCAGCCAATTAGACCCAAAGTGTACAGTTGTCTTGAATGAAAGTCGACGTGCTTTTGAATGTACTGAAAATTTTGAAGTTTTTGGAACCGTTTTCTCTTACGCACAATCTTAACCCTCACGTTCCACACTCTTCTTGTTTCCTCAGTGAAATACTTGTAGTTTTCCAGTTTTTCAGTTTCTTCCTGTTGCAACCAGAGGTTAACTGGCCCAGCCACATCTAGGATTAGGCAGGTCCTCTTTTCTTAGTTTACGACAATCAGACCTGGTCTTCTCGCCTAGAAAGAGTGGTTGGTCTGGACCTCCATGTCCTAGCATATCTTACGCAATTAGAGGTTCTCGTACATTCCTACGATCGTACCCATATAGACAAAGGTGAGCACACACAGACACATACGTACAGACGTATACACTCATACGCACAAATAATTCATTTGCTGAATGCTCATTGTAAAAACAACCCTTTGGGAAGAAAATTTTGTCACGTGATAATTAAATTTTCAGTGTAAGATAAAAGATGTTATTGGCTATCTTCTGATTCGAAAAAGTGGACTTTTCTATTATTCAGGTTCACTTTTTGCCAAAGAAAATTACCCCAACGAAAAAAAAACATTGCAAAGCTTGCAAAATACAGAAAAATGCCGGTGACCTTTCAAGATTTTGACCAGTCATTCGGAGCGCCGTATTTTTTTCTAATTTAGCCTAATTTCAAGATTCTTCTTTTGCTTAAGCTTTTATCACTGTTTTTCTATCATTTTTTCCTTCACCTGGCAGTTTTATGCAGAATAAACAGCGTCATCGTCTTTCTTTCCTATTTCCGTTATTATTATTATTATTATTATTATTATTATTATTATTATTATTATTATTATTATTATTATTATTATTATTATTATTATCATAAAAAATCAATTTGAACGACAAACATCTTTCAAATTAATATCCGATGCATTTAATATCAGAATAAACCAACATAAAAAACAAACAAACAAACAAAAAAAAAGACAGAAAAAATGGAAGAAAAGAAAAGGAAAATAAGAAGAAAAGAATCATAATGAAACGAATAAAGTCTCGTTTAGCCTGACCAAGTCACGGAGATGGATGTGATTAGCAAACTAATTATCGCGAGAAATAGCGTTTTTTGTTTCAAATTTCCGGTTATTTGAATATTTCGTAATGCACGTTTTGAGCGGCTGCGCGGAAGTTACTTCCGGTGCATTAGACCAAATTTAAAGCAAATCATCCAATAGTGTTAGACGTTTTCAAGTATCACAACACCTTAAAGCAGGAGACAGGCTCATCTAAAGAAAGGAAAAGTAATGAAAAAAACTTCAAGGTTATTTATATTTTTATTGTCTAAAAATCGCTGTCAATATTTTCAGAAAATAAAAGTATTGTTTGATTAATTGCCATGTTGTTAAAGCACTGAAGTGGAAATCAAAAGGTATACGGTTTAATTGCCTTGTGCTGATTAATTAGATTGGTTCTATTAATGAATGTCTTTGATTTCCTTCAGGTGTAGATCAAGGGGTTCGAAACCTCCTGATTGAGTACGGCACGATTAAATATCATTTAAAACTATATAAATAAATTAAAAAATAAATAAATCCAAGAAATGGAAAAAAAGTTAAAAAACAAAATCTTTTTATTGCATTCCATCTAATATAAGTAACTTGTCTTCTGTCTTATGATGTACAATCTTTTTATTTATTGGCTCTGTGATTAATTTCTATAATCGATTTTCTCCTTTACTCTTCCATCAATTTTAGTACTAAAAAGCCACGACTGAAATGCGAGTTAAAATGCTCGACCACTTATTACCCTTTTTTTTTTGTTGTTTTTGAATTAAACTTATTTTCGCGTTATTGTAAAAACATTTTTTCCATTTTGACCCCCCACCCTCGAAATCCCGGACGCCCGGCTCCTGGATCAGTCCTTGTTCTTACAAGAGTCGCATTAATATTGAATTGCTCGAAGAATTATAGCCAAGTATTGTAGCCAAATCGGTGGGTTTGATAACTTTTCTCTGCTTTAAAGTTGGTTTTCTTTATTATGGTATCGCTTCACTCAAGCCATTGACCAAGGAACAAATACTGAATATTTTTCCGATATGCGTTGTCACTTACAATCTCTTTGCAAAATAGCCCTTGCTAAGTAGTTATTTCTCTGTGTGCACATTTTGTCTGGTGACGTTGTCTTTCGGTGAATCAAGAGCCACCGAACTGCTTCACACTTATAACTGTCTCAATTTCTAATCTGATTGCAAGCAAGAGGTTTAGTAGGGATAATGAAAGAGATGGACAAAGATAAAGGAGAGAGAGAGAGAGAGAGAGAGAGAGAGAGAGAGAGAAAGAGAGATTTTCAGGTCATATCTATTAAGCCAAACGGTTGACGATTCTTAGCTTTAAAAAGGAATCTATTCTTTTCTTTTGTATTTCGGATAAGGTGGTATTCAGTTCTATTGAATTCATTTTTTGTATTTCTCGTTTTTAAGATCTAAGATATCATGCGTGTTGATGTATTGGGGGTCTGATTGTTTTTTTTTCAATTCGAAGAATTGGCATTTCTGTCTGGGTATTGTTATCACCTATCATCACTCTTCTCTTTAAACGTTATGCTCATGTATGTGAACACGAAGTCCCAATCATGTCCATATCCTAACTATGCTGATTATACTCGATCCAATCTACATTCCTCTGCCTATACTGAGTGAGTGCAATGCCTGATCCTTTTAAGCTTCGAAAAATACGACCAATCAAACGTCTTCCCTTCAAACTCTCATAGCTAATTGTTTATCTCTATGCATGTCTTTTTTAAAGGCATGAACATTAGCTCTTTGCGCTCAGTATTATTTGATTTCATACTAATACTTTTTTTTCCATTAGAATGGTACGGTCACGGTCGGATGTGGAAGTTGTAAGTGAGGATGATGCTGCATATATCACCGTTGCTGCAATTCAATCCAAATATACAATTCTAAATTCTGCGAAGACTAATTTTTGTGCAGGGATATTAACCCGTTGAACACCGAAGCTTGACCACTTGCTGAGGCATTATTTCTGGACATTTTGGGTAGAATCGCCTGTGTAAGAGACCAAATCAGCAATGAAGGGTTGCAACTGAATAGTAGATAGAAGCTCACTCTAGCACTACTTAATTGATCATGAAGCTCACCTGCCTCCTTTTTTATCCCTGAACAGCTGGGTTGATCGATGCCTCAATCCATATTCTCACTGACAAAAACCTTTCAATCTATTCGGAGAAATATGTAAACTAATGGTGCAGTAGTTGAATTTACCCTATTCCAAAGAGTAAGTAGCAGTACCACACTGGATACTATGTTCCAAGCTACTTTACGGACTCTAAAATTCTGGCACATTCTCTTACCAGCTTACCATTACCACAGTGACAAGACACTGGAGTATTATGCTGGTAAATCGGTACTACCTGCCGAGGTACAAGTATTTACCGGTTTAGCGATAATACACTGATTAGAGACCGCAGTGTTATACTAATAAACCGGAACTACGGGATGGGGTACATGCTCTTACCGGTTTAACGGTAATACAGTGATTAGACTCCGGAGTGTTGTGTTGGTAATCCGGTAGTACGGGTACAACAGTTTGGTAAAAAGAAAGAAATGAACAGTACTGTCGATGGAATTATAAGTAATTACTTCTACAAGAGACGGTAAAATCCCGATGATTCAACAATAAGACAAAATCTTTAGCGTTTTATTGGCTTTAAATGCTCTGATTTACACCCCCCCCCGGCCAAGGAAAGGATGTAACACAAGGTCAGTATAATGTGGGAATACCACACACGCAAACGTGTGGGCAGGAGTTCCTGAAATATCCTCTTTAGTCCTTTCAACTTTTGCTGTAAGGACATAAAAGCGATGGTCTTTAGGTCTCAGTACGAATCCTGAGCTCTTTAACTATGACTAAGCAGAGCAGTACCACACATTTTAGGGCTAAACCCCATTGACTATGGCATCACATCTGCGTTCATCTGGTCTGAAATGATCTGAACTCTGGTCCAGAAACCAGGGCTCTGCACAAAGCTTTGCTCTCAATGCTGTGCCATTGAAAATAAGCCTGAAATTTGGACCATGGATGCGCTTGTGATTTTATCCTTTTCTTAGGTGCTTTCAAAACTTCTCCCTTCAGGAGCACATTCCTTTCGAAACTTCCATCTTCAAAAGCCCTTTCCCCCGAAAGAACCTTCATTTAACATTAATATCGTTGTGCAATAGAATACAGATACACACCAATTGTATGAATTACATTCTGACACAGTAAAATAGAAGTCAATGTTCTCATGGCGTGATAATAAGATGTCACATGGATGACGTATGTTTCATAGAAAGGGTGAGAAAGAGCGCTATGTGGAGATGGTGTGTTGTGTTTGCTATGTCGATTAGTCAGTCAGTCCGTGACAGTGATCGCTGCAATAGATGCTCGTGCATCTAAAGCGAAAAAAAAAACTGTTTGCAAACGATTTTTCTTGATTTCGATAATAGAAAATGGGACTTATACTTTTAGTCTATTTATCATCTTAATAAAATCATTTAAAAATCACCAACGGGGGGGGGGATCAAGATGAAATCAGTTTTGATTGTGTTACTGTAACTCATACCTAGATGATTGAGAAATTATCATGCTTAATTGTGTCGGGGCTAAATTGCAGTGTTTAGATGTGAAAGTCTCTATTTATATGTCTGGACGATGGATTATTCAAATCTTATGCACACGTAAATCAGGAGATATGTGCAAATAGGTGTGTATGTATGCGTGAGTATATCAACACAATCAGTCATAATCAGACCTCATCTTCCCCCACCTCTCTCTCTCTCTCTTCCACACACACACACACACACACACACACAATTATAAAAATGCGTACACTTCCACGTAAACATATCTCATGGTGCAACGGAAATCATTTAGCAAAAAGTGTGAGTAATTAAATCTACATGGGAAATTAGTCATAATTAGTCTTCATAACTTCGATAAAGATCTAAAAATAGAAGGAAAGATGAAGAAGGAAGCAGTAGATAGCGACGAACAGAACAGGGTAACTAGCTATAGCTACGGACTTATTGATCAACCTTCATTTATATGCATTCACCTCTCTTTCTCTATCTCTCCCTTTCTCTCTCTCTCTCTCTCGATATATATATATATATATATATATATATATATATATATATATATATATATATAATTTACAGTCAGTATAGTATCCTATTTACAGCTAGAATCTCTTTGTTCCATCCGGTGGTATCTCTAGAATGAGTGACCATTTGATCATCGCTCCGTATTATTTATCAGCCCCGAGTGAAAACATTAAGCACGTTTGAATGAAGAAATTTTGAAATATATACGGCTTCTATGTATTGGTCTCTCTCTCCCCCTCTCTATCTCTCTCTCTCTCTCTCTCTCTCTCTCTCTATATATATATATATATATATATATATATATATATATATATATAATTGAAAAAATAACAATAAAAAATTCACACATAGTGTCATGATGATAAAGTATACGTAAATCATTAAAAAAAACACCGACAAAAATTCCATGAATTACATTAGCAGATATTGAGAAATAAGTGACCGAAGTGACACAAAAAAGTTATTGAAAACCTTTTTTTTAATGTGTTCAATGCTTAAAGCTATAAAGCCTCCTAGAATACATACACACACACACACACGCGCACACACACACACACACACACACACACATATATATATATATATATATATATATATATATATGGAGAGAGAAAGAGAGAGTGAGAACCTTGACAAACGTAGAAACTACATCCATATAATTTTAAAAGATGTATGTATGTATGTACAGTAATGAAGATGGATGGACGTATGAATAATAAAGAAGTGGGACCGACAATAAAGAATGGAGAATATGTCTATGGCACTCTTTCTTTTGTCCCTGATTTGTTAGCTTTAACTTATCGTTGAAGTTATGATTTCTTTGTATGTTATTTTTGCTGATTTAAATCAGTTTTCCCGCCTAATGCTGTGTATTTCGCTCGTCGAAAACGCTCGTTACATTGCGTTAAAAAATGACGCCATCTTGACGCGCGAAACTGCTCCTCTCTGCAAATTGGGTGAACGTAATCTGCGTCTTTTTTGGCGGCACAGGCTCATGTTAGTGATCCGATTAAAGGCAATCAGTTGATTGGATGTTGATCTTTCTTGAAATTTGACCCCTTTTGGCCTCTCTCAGTATTCCGTTTTTTTTTTTTTTTCATATCTTTATTTGCATTAACCTTATAAAACGCGATCTGTAGGAAGAGGCAAGCGGCCAAACCGTAACAAAAATGCTGTAGACAGACAGATTTATACGTTTCCGTTCTGACAATACAAGCAATATACTTGTAAAAATCATATACTTATTATGCATACTTTTAAAAGTATCCGTGTAAAAGTCATGTACTTATGATGTATACTCGTATCCGGAATACAGTGCATGCACGTATACATATCTCATCACTGTATATTAATTACAAATATGTACGTGCGTACATGTTTTTTTTTAAAATTATCTAGACGTAGAGGTGTCTATGTTTGTGATAGCCCTCTTTGCAACCCCTCCCTCTTTCTCTCTCTCTCTCTCTCTCTCTCTCTCTCTCTATATATATATATATATATATATATAGGGATGTGCGTATGTGTGTGTGAATGTGTGTATGCGCACACGCTAAGGTGGATCAATAATTTGATCTGAATTTTTCTGTACATAATGATCGATGGATTTGATTAATATTCTTCACCGGTTAAGTGCATTGACAAGGACGGAGATTATACTTGAAGATAAATATTTTTTGTTCTTTTATTCATTAAAAGCCTGTCGACTTATTTATTATCTCATGCAAATACATGTATATTTGTGCGTCAGTTCATATATATATCATTAAGAAATGGATATATAATCTAACATAAATTACAATAAATACGTCATATTACTCCGAAACTCTGTTTGAAATGACCTCCCGTTGTCACAAGGCAAAAGTGTCATTTGGCCTTGACAGTGTAAATGACTGCAGGAATCAAACTTGCAACCGATAGGTAGCCGCTTTAACGTAGTGTTGCTCTTACCAATGAGCAAAATAACTACGGTGATACGAGGGCCCAAATAACAGTTTTATCTACAAATTATCATTTTGTTCATTCGTTGTCCATATCTGCTCTATTTGTTTTTCAATGCCGGCAACTATATTAGAAATGGATATATAAGAATCCAACATAAATTACCGGCGTTGTTTAGCTCAATGGTAAATTAAAACAGCTACTTAGAAGTCGAAGGTTCCATTCCTGCAGCAGCCCCAATTTCTGTAATTGTTAATCCTTTTTGAGCCGTTTAGGCCAAATGATACATTCACCGTGCAATAATGGGAAGTCATTTCAAAGTAGAGTTTCAAAGGAATATAACGCAGTGTGTGTGTGCGTGTGTGTATGTGTGTGTGTGTGTATGTGTGTGTGTATGACCAATGAATGGATGTGGATTACAGTTCATTCAATAGTATTAGTGACAATTTGGAAAGCCAAAATTAATGTTACAAATGAGATTTCTTTATTCTATTTCATTCAATTGAATAGATAAAAAATAATAAAGCCAGGATGAATTGGTGAAATGTAAAGTAATCTGACTTGTACTTTACAAGGTCTTCTGAATTGTTATTCTTCTTTAATCTCTCTCTCTCTTTTTCCATGTATATATATATATATATATATATATATATATATATGTGTGTGTGTGTGTGTGTGCGTGTGTGTGTGTCTGTCTGTCTGTCTGTGTATATGTATATATATATGTATATATATATGTATATATATATATATATATATATATATATATATATATATATATATATATATATATATATATATGAAGGGATATATGTACTACCGTTCTCCATTGACACAATAACACGGAAGTGTTCAAGTGTCACCACTTCCTATACACTGACCATCAGCCATGAATAACAGATTCATAACATCTCCTAACTTCTTCATCCTGGAAATTCAGCACCTCGTCTCTGAATCTCCTGATCTCATTCCCTTTTGAAAATCCCATTAAAACTGGTCAAGAGAATCTTTTTTTTCCTGTGAGCTGAGAAATAAAACTTTGAACACTAACCTCTTACTAAATATCCAAATTATCAAATCCAAATTTATTTCCAACCAATGTGGCTATTCCTTACTCCTTATTTATCTCTTACACTCGTTAGACAACTTTTATTGAATCTCAGTACCTATCTATATATATATATATGTGAAAGAAAGGGAGAGAGAGAGAGAGAGAGAGAGAGAGAGAGAGAGAGAGAGAGAGAGAATGAAAACAGATGCCTTGCATATCCATTATAAATCATGAGA
>OY735234.1:3420607-3438107 GCA_963457665.1 Thysanoteuthis rhombus | reverse complement strand
CACACGCACATGTACATATGTATCCTTTTTTAGATATGTACTGCAAGTGTGTCTATTTTTCTTTGGAAGCTCTTGTAACATTTCCATGATACTTGAATTTTTTGTATTGTTCGTAATGCATCTGTCTGCTTCTTATCAGCCTCGCTCTTTTTCCCTGTGGTGGCCAAAAGTATGAAGATGTCCTTTTATGTTGCCTTTTTTGTACTTCTGAAAAAAAATAATGATTGAAAATTGTTCATATGCTTTCTAAACCCTTTCTGCGGCCAAATAGGCAGAGTCCTGGTCAGTCACGTTTACAGACTGAGAAAGAAAACGAAGTAGCGAGGAATAAAGGGAGGTAATTGGTAGATGGAGGCTGAGTTAAATTGTGAGACAAACAGAAAGACACAGGGAGAAGCAAACAGTCAGCGTTAAAAAAAAAAGTAACCACCTTTGAAAATCTTGCCCCAAGCTTTCCTTTTCAGTGGGACTAGCGACGGCATACTTAAGCAAAGACAGTGGATCCCACTTCCATATTTTTAATCTATAACAAAACTCTGTTCTTTAATAAGTTTCGAGAAACTTCTTTTCTTTCTTTTTTGCAAAAGACTCACACCTATTCCTGCCAAAGCGCTTTGTCTTTTTCCTTTCATCTTTTCATATTTTTATCTGGTAATATTTTTTTTGTATTTCCTCTTGATAATTTCCTTTTTAGATGCTTACATCTTCCCCGCAAAACAAGAATCATAACATACTTAAGAACCCTTTTGGTGCCGGAAGTGTTCGGAACAATTCGAACTTCATCGAATGAAAATGCATCCAAGATTTTATAGTGGCCGATTCGTGGGTTTGAGTATTGCTTACCCTGGAGGCAAATATCTGAAAAAAAAACCCACATACATTAAATCATGAGAACTTGAACAGTGCGGTTTCGAATAGTACGGAAAATCTTTTGAACGAATTAACCGCACTAATCCAACTATTACTGTATAATACTGTATAATCTCTTTCCTCCAATGTTTAAGTTCTGTTATATTCCGTATACCTTAGTGTACGTGCGTTATTTTTTCATGTATCTTGAGTGTCATCTTTATGTGTCTATGCATATGTTTGAAACAACTCTAGTTTGTGCTGTCTGAGTATATTATATAGTAATCCCTTGATCAGTGCAGTCGATTTCCAAATTTTTCGGTACTGTTCAAAACTGGACCGCTCAACATGTTATAGTTCAATGTGTTTTTCCAGCTCATATTTTGTCACATTAGCCCGGCAATACCTCAACTGTACAACATCAAAGTCTGCACAAATCGAAACTGCACTATCACAGTATGATCTTATCCATGTTTTTTGACTCTGTATGCATTAATGTCTATATTATAGTGTGAGTATCTATCTTTTATTACATTGTATATCATAACATACGCGAATTGTACGTACAAGCACACTTCATAACAATTATATTTATACAATATCTAGGAACATATGCCTTTGTGTTGGTGCATCTTAACTCTTAAAATCATTCACATTTGTTAATAGACTACATATTACGGTTATATTCCGTCGTCCCACCAATCTATTGCTGAAAAGAATCTTCTGGTATCTAATCTACTTCTATTTACTTCTACGTATTTGTGAGGCTTCTTGATCTTTTGTGCCTCTTAATGGGGGAAAATGAATTAGAGTCTACTAATTCTAAACCACGCATAATCGTAAAAAAATATTAAACAGACAGATCACTGAAAGTCCTACTCGAGGAGCTTTAAAAAAGCCATAATTAAAGGCGACAGAGAAAAATGTGACACGACTGATCATATCTGGAGAGAGAAAAGCAAACACTATCCTCTCTGGGAAGAAGTTCGGATTATAGACAGAGAACGTTGTAGGAAACCTAAAAAAATCACAGCAGCAGCACAGAACAACATGTTGACTGAATGTATATGAGATAAGGGCAGAGTTTAACTAGATGTGGATTCTGTTCAACGGGGACAAGAAATGTAAAGCCAGGCTTGACAAGGAAAGGAAAAAGTATCACTCAAATTAAACGTTATAAGCATTGCTAATATTTGAGACAAATTCTGTTCATCTCCATCACATTCGGATAGTGTGCCAGAAAAAGACCGTAGAATCGTTCGACTGAAACATCGCGTTGACAATACAAACAACACTACAAGAAGCAGTTCAATCGCCGAAAAAACTCTTTAAATGTCTTTCTTATTTTTTTTAGTATACTTCATGCACCGAATGCAAATCTTGCATGCACTGAACAGTCATTGTTCGTTTTTTTTTTTGTTCTGTTAAGACTATTCATTCATGTATTTCTTGTTGCTTGCATCCAGGTCAGTCATAGGGTTCAGGAAGGAGTTGAGGGGCATTTTGTATTCGTTGGTGACTGTAGTCCTGAGATTGGGCTCATCTTTGGAGAATTAACAGGATTACTACGGGAAGGTCTCTAACCCAGCTGCTCACGATACCTGATATTGCCTTACTTCTATGATAGTACGAAAACCAGTGCGTCCAATGTCATTTGGCCGTTAGATTTTTGTTTTTGAAAGAGACGTAGAAATTTTGACTGGATCCCAAATTCTACAAATGACAATTGAGTTAGTGGGCATGATAAGTGTCCAACGAGCTATTCTCCAAAAGTTGAGAATATTAGTTCCAATTTTGACGAACTTTCACTTGCGATATTTTCGTTATATTTAGAACTACGATGTTCATTTTTATTTTATTTTGAAGCTTGAACACTCTGCATTATGATTTTGATGCATATTATGATTAATTTCATATGAATACGTCACGTTATTTGAACATTTGTTCTTATTTTTGCTGAAACTCTCGTGAAACTTTCGTTATTTTCCCTGTTAGAATGCTCATTTTAGTTCTGTTTTGAATTTGTGATACTTGGCTTTTGATTTAAATATACATAACAATGTTTCTCAGAATACTCATAGCGTGAATGAGTAAAACATGAGTACTTTTTTGTTTGTTTTCTGTTTTTAGAAATCTTTTAAAAACTTTTTGGAAATGGCTCGTTCAGTTTTTTAATTGACTAAAGTGAATAACTGTGTCTGACTAACTCTTTTTTTCCTTCTCAAATATTTACATAATCTGTGTGCGTGTGACAAAGAGCTCGGGTATTTTTGCATATCTATCGTGATTTAATGAATGATACGTTCAGTACTATAAAAATGAAGGGAAAATTACAAAGTCATATTTATTTCAAATGGGGATTTTCACTTTAACAAGCTCCTAACGAAATAAAAACTTTCTTATTTTGACGTCAAACCCACATTTCTGAAAGACTGTGTTAAAAAATCTCCATAACCCGTGGAAAGAAGAAGAAGAAGAAGAAGAAGAAGAAGAAGAAGAAGAAGAAGAAGAAGAAGAAGAAGAAGAAGAAGAAGAAGAAGAAGAAGAAGAAGAAGAATGAAAAAGATGTGAAGGAATAAGGAAGAAGAAACATATGAATGCTGTTAATTAGTGTCTGGTTGAGGAAAACAAAGAAAAGTTTGCTGGCAAAAGGGTTCTTCAATTTTGGTCATTATGGATGAGAGCGAGAATAAGGCCAAGAAGATGAAACAGGACTGGAAAATAAAGTTGGTGGAAAGGGAATCACTAATATGAAATGTAGACATGAAGACGACGTCAACGAAAAATAGAAATGAAGGAGAGCATCAGAAAACCAAAAGAAGGAAACTTGGTGGTGATAATAGAGTGAAATAATGATAGGGTCGTATAGCTATCCTGAGAGAAAGAGAGAATTGGGACACTCAGAGAGAGAGAGAGAGAGAGAGAGAGAGAGAGAGAGAGAGAACATGTTATAGATAAACAAGGAAATAGAAAGAAGAAAGAAAGAGGGTACATATATAAAGAGAGGGATATAAATGAATTAGTATCAGAAACGTAATAGCGAAGAAAGACGGGGGAACTGATAGAGATGATATAAAGATTGAGAGAATCTTATGCTAGAAGATGTTGATACGTTTTGATAATAATAATAATAATGATAATAATAATAATAATAATAATAATAATGATAATAATAATAATAATGATATTGATGATGATGATGATGATGATGATTATGATAGTGATGATGATGTTCGTCATAGGTGTTGCAATGGTGTAGATGGTGATTAGAGAAAAGAGAAAAATGAGAGAGAATAAATTATGATAAAAAAAAATAACATGAAAAACAATCGTGAATTTATCCCCCGGCTTGTTATGAAACATGCATTTGTGCTTTGCTAGTTGGTTACAGTTTAAAGAAATAGAATCTATGGTGAGAATTCGGTCTGAAAATTGAAAATGAATAAGTAAATAAATATTCCGTCGACAAACTGGAGCAATGTAACACCTAACGAGATTTAGCGAGATCTATGTCGAAGAACGTGATCACTACAGCAAGATAAGCAAGCTGAATAACTTTCTTTCATCTTTTTTGATTTTAACCCATTTATGCCTAAAGCCAGATTTCGTTATAATTAGAAATGTGGAGTGTGTAAAAGTACATTAGCATGGTAATGAAAATTTATTTCTGAAACGAAACTGAAAGCATATTTTTCATCATCTTGGAGGAGTTCATAATTTGATCCGCATTTTCTCATAAGAATATTTTCTATGGCAATAGTTCAGGCTGGTCTAAAGATTAGCCCTTAAGCATATATGGGTTAAGAACACAGATTGCAACAGTCTTGATAAAAAGATGTTACATCGTGAATGAACGCGAGGTGTTTGCGTTAAACTTTATAGTGAGTACCTCACCTCGAACAGTAAGTGTTACATAATCTGTCGAAATTCAAACATATGGCATTTGAAATTTACTTTGCTAAGCCAAGATAGGGCATTACACATGAGAAAGCAATGTTCGTTTTGAAAGATTCAACATCAAGTTACTTATTTGGCTAAAAGCATAAGATAATTTACTGTTGACAATTGCCACCAAAGAAGCTGGATTTGAACTGGGGGCGATAGATTTGAAAAAAAAAAAAAAAAAACAAAATAGGGCAATTAGATAGAAAGGTTGGGAAACCCTGAAGACTTAACAATCCAATTTCTTGTCCTTTGCATAAAGTTTTGATTCAATATCGAATCACCCTAGCCTCACAAATGGCCTACCCGATCAACCAGCTAAGTGGGCTACAGATTCTTCTCTCTTTGAGTATCTGTTTGTCTTTGGGTACTTTTTTGAAGATAATTTTAAATAAAAATTCTATTACTTCAGATAATTTTAGATGAATCGTTTCTGTACACGCGTGGGCTACGGCGATTCATTTATGCGAGGTACGGATATCAAATATTTGTGCTGGGGAGCGTAATTAGGCATAGTAATTTTGATCTGTTGTCTCTATACATGGAATCCGCCTGGAAAGTATCCAGTCATATAGTATTTACGAAACACTAGAAAGATAATGGCACCTTAGTTCTTTTCAAAGTGTTCCCTTTAGAACCTCACATTAATCCCTAAGTTCATACCATTCTTCAAAACAGTCTACAAATTTCTCTTTGTGGATCACCATCAGTTGTTTTGTTGCATTCTCCTTAATCTCGTCCACTGTCTTAAATCTACCTCTCAATGACGGTTTTAACTTTGAGAAAAACCAGGAGTAGCGGGCAGCCATTCCTGAATTGAAGAGGAAGGGGTCGATACATCTTGATGACGCAACGTTTTGCCAAAAAAAACCTAACTCAGTCTTTGTGAATGCTACGGTCACGCAGTACACAAGCTTACTCAATTGTGTCTCAGTGCGGACTGAGACATGGCACTGGGGAGAGGAGAGTTTCTGTTCATGCATGCTAGATAAGGTTCTCTTTGATTGGTTGCCAAGTTACAACAAATCCTAGTTCTCGAGGTATTCAAAATGACTGGATTCTTTGTGGTCAGATGTCCACATTTTACATACATACATACATACATACATACATACATACATATGTGTGTTAATTTAGTGAGTATAAACGAGGAAGCTCTTTCTTTCTTTCTTATATTCTTATTTTCACTTCTGCGTTTTGTAGTGTTTAAAGCGACAATGCAGTCAGTTATTGATTAAAGTAATAAAATCGACCAAAATCCATTGAAGCAGACGATTAAATTGTTTGCGATAAGCCATCTGGTAACTCCAAATAAGTGAAGGCATTTGATTGGTTAAAAATAAGTAAAGAATAGCCTTTCCTTCTTCTTCCTTTTTTGTGAATGAAATAACTTGGTCAGAGGAGAAAAAGAGACCAAGAAAATATTGAGAGAGAGTGTGTGTGAGAGAGGGAGAGAGAGTGTGTGAGAGAGAGAGAGAGAGAGAGAGAGAGGGGGGGGTTAAACAGTGTCTTAGAAATATAGAGAGGGCTCTTTGTTCCAAGTTTCTCTTGGATGGATTTTCAACGCCATAATTTGAGATGCGAAGGTGAAAATTGAAAGGAACATTTGAAATTGAGGTAAAAAATAGAAATATTGACAGAATGTTGAGGATAATGAACAAAAGAAGAAAGCAGGACGTAAGGAAGAAAAGAAAGATTTTTTTTCATTTCAAAGAAAAAGAATGGGAAAGAAGATAATGAAAGAAGCAAAAAATAAGTAAAGGAAAGAAAAAAAAAACATCAACCATGAAAGGAAAAAGAGAGGGGAATATAATAGTATTAAGGGCAGAAGAAAAAGATAAAGACAAAAAAGGGGTTTAAAAATGAATATACTTAAAGGGACTAAAGAAAAAGAAAATAAGGAAGAAGAAAATGAAGGAGAAGAAAATGAAGGAGAAGAAAATGAAGAAGAATATAAAAACGAAGGTGAAAAAGAACGTTAAGATTGTGATGAAATGAGAGATAGAAATAAGGAAAAAAATCAACGACAAATTTGACGTTTTCATCAAGAGAATAAGTAAAAAAAAAAAAAAAATGGAGGAATATACGTTTTTAGTTCCACCTGCTTCACTCGAGGGAGCTACGTCTAATATATGACACTGCTTCAGTACAGCCAAACCCCCAGTCATCCACAACGCCATCTGGAAAAAGAAATAAAAAAGTAATTTTGAAAATTTAAAATGCAAAGATGGCGCTCTTCCAACCCAATGCCATTTGCAGGAGAGCAAGGAATCGCATTTCTTGGTATATCAATTCCCCACTTAATGCTACTCCGTTTAACACTGACACGCTGTAGCTCTTTTTTGAAAGTATCTTCCGTAATTAATTTAGTAATAAATGATAAGAGATCGCACCATGGAAGTCCTCGAAATAATTGTATACTGTACACTTTGGTTAATAAGCCTGGTTCATGAGAATAAATGTACGCACATACAGAACACATACACCGCAATTCATCATATAACGATATATATTGGCACTCTGATAGCTACTTTCCGGAGCTGGTGAAATACCAGCTTAGGAAAGAAGCTACCAGATGAGACCCACCGCACTAATCAATTTCATATTGCTGAGGCTCAACAACTATTTTAAAATGATCGTTGGTACAATCTCTATTTATGCTATGAATGACCCTGTGTAACACTGTTTCGTTTAGCGCTAACCGAGTTTTAGTTTATAGTGTATGTCGGGTCCAGCAGTACTTTTTACCAGACCGACCGTCGGCCATATTAGGATACCAGTGAGGTTGCTGCTCCTCCAAACGTTTACTTTCAAGTCAGCCTCTCCAACACAGCAGCACGTGTCGGATGTGCCGCCACTCCAGCCTCCGAGCTTTCAAGATGCAAATAAACGTAATGTTTAATTAAAAAAAAGGAAATTTCAAGAGAATTCAGTTTGTGTTTTTTCGTTTTTTTTAATCTTTTTGCCCTTTCTCTCGCATTCCTGAACAATTCCTTCCCTCATTACTTTCCTTCATTAATACCTCACATTTCAATACCTATCTGTTTATCTATTGCTTTTACTTCTTTTCTGCCTTCATGCCAATTTCGTCCTTTCTCTATTTCTTTCAACATAATTTCCTCCTTTCAAATACTTTCTTTTGTTCCTCTCCTATCGTATTTTCTCCTGTGCTCTTCTTTCTTATCTATTATTTCTTTATCTATTCTATTTTCCTTCCAAGATATTCCTTCTTTCCCTTCCTCTTATCCTTCTTTCCAGTTTTATCTCCTTTTTTCGCTTCTTTCCGTCCTTCCTATTTGTTTCATTCCTTTCTTTTCTGTGTCTTCCTTCATCTTTCTTTTTTAAATTTTCTCATTTCGTTCGAACCTAACTTCTATGACATTTTTCTTCCGTCTTTCATTTTCCCCCAAACAAATGAAACGAGTGAAAAGAACTGTGAAAGTTACAGAGAAAGCCTTAAAAATTCAAATAGGAGGGAGGAAGAAGAACCAAGGGGAAACAAAAGTGGGAATATATCTCCCCTCGGGAAGAAATAGAAAATTGAACTGGCAGAAAAAATGAAAGAGAGAGAAGAAGAAGAAAAAGAAGGAAGGAGATGGAGAATTGAAGAGAGATGAGGAATACAAAGAAAAATGAGGGGAGGGGGAAAGAGGAATGGGAGAAAGGGAGGAAGAAGAAGAATGACGGAAAGGAAAAAGGAAGAAGGAGGATGGGGGAAAAGGAATGAAGCAGGAAATGAAGAATGGGAGAAAAGAGAAGAAGAAGAAGAAGAAGAAGAAGAAGAAGAAGAAGAAGAAGAAGAAGAAGAAGAAGAAGAAGAAGAAGAAGAAGAAGTCTAGGAAAAGGGAGGAGGAAGAAGAAGAATGAGTAAAAAGGAAGGAAAATGAAGCAAACGGGAAAAGGAAGGAAGAAGAAGAAGCATGGGGTAAGGAAGGAAGAATTAAAGCGAAAATGCATAGTGATAAGAATAAACAGAGGAAAGGAATTTATTGAATAAATAACCAAACTAAATAAACACAATGAATGATCAATATATATATATTTATCTATTGCTCATTCATTATATATATATATATATATATATATATATATATATATATCCCTTGACAGATAGACTGAGACTAACAGACGAAATAGTGGCGTGGTGATGGGCTGGGAAGTACAAAAGGACTTTTTGAAATGAAAAGCTTGAAGAAAGAGGAAGTGGAGCGATTTGAATAAGAGAGAATGGTTGATGGATAGATAGTTTGGAAGATAGGGACAGAGGGTGGATATAGATAGATCGCTAGAGAAAGACAGAGACAAAGAGAGAGAGAGAGAGAGAGAGAGAGGGAAGGAGAGAGAGAGAGAAAGATGCATGGAAGAGCCCATACAGAGATATACGAATGGTTTGCATTCCTGTGGACAGTTTTTCGTCAAATTTTTTTTATCTTTAGCTCGTTTCTCCAGCAGCATTTTCAAAAATCAATAATGTTTATGCTTCTACTTCGTGCATTTGTAAGCGGAGTAGGTCATTTAGTGTAGGCCAGACTGCTGTGCTCGGCTCCTCCTGACCTGGCCTTATACTACCATTTTTTAAATTATTTTTTAAAAAGCTTTAAAAAGATATTCTTCGAATTGTTCTTCCACGTCTTCATTGTCATTAGATTTTCTTCAGTTGCTTTCATTCACTCTTCATTCATCTTCATCTTTAATTCAACCCTTCTTTTCCTTTTTTAACTCGTTCCTTTTTTAACTCGTTCCTTTTTGCTTTCTTCTTCTTCTTCTTCTTCTTCTTCTTCTTCTTCTTCTTCTTCTTCTTCTTCTTCTTCTTCTTCTTCTTCTTCAACCTTGTTTTCCTCTTCTTCTTTCCAATTTTTGGTCGGTTCTTGCCCCTTTCCCTCATGACTACTGCTCCTTCTTCTTCTTCTTCTTCTTCTTCTTCTTCTTCTTCTTCTTCTTCTTCTTCTTCTTCTTCTTCTTCTTCTTCTTCTTCTTCTTTATCATATTTTTTTTTCATCTCCTTTACTTCTTCCCTCCGCCTCTTCCTTCACTTTTCAAATGATTTCTATCACGACATATTCATTTTCTTTCTTCTATATCATTCTTTCCTCTTCATTTGCACATCTCATGTTCCAAGTTGCAAAATATCTCTTTTTTCCTCCTCTGGTAAGCCTTGATTTCTGTTATAAATTCTCCATTATCTTCCTCTTCTTCCTCTCTTCTTTTTCTTCGTTCCATCCTTTTTTCTTCTATTCTTCCCTCTTCTTTCTTTCTTCTTCATTAATCTCTAAATTATCGTTATTTTCTTTTCCTCTCTACTATCATCGTCATTGTTATCGTCATCGTCGTCGTCGTCGTCGTTTGTATTTAAATCATCTGTTTCTTTTTCCTCAACTAACCCGATATTTTCTCATTTCAAGATTATCTCAACACAATTTGCACACGTCACACGCGTACACACGCACACGAGCCTCATTTGCACTCTCTCAAGTACGGACAATACATATACCCACTTATAAAAACATACATACGTACATACATACGTATGCTGTTTCTGCCGCTATTATTACTGCCACTGCCTGTTCTGTCATCATCTTCATTGAGGGCTGTTGTCATAAAAGCCGGCTGATAAGAAGAAAGTATAAAGGGAACAAAGGAGATTGTGAGATACAGTACCAGAGAAATAAGAGAGAACGAGAGAGAAGGAAAAATAGAAAGGGAGATAATTATTCATCTTTTCAATTCGAAATTTCAAACACAAATTACCCTAATAAAACACTAGAATTGAGCTCCATTCAAAAAGAACTTCCATTTCATTTTCATATCGTTTCGTTTCTATTTCAATTCTTTCTTTTTCTTTTCGTTTCTTTTTCTGGTTCTGTTTTTTTAAACCTCCAAATGCCGCACCGCTTGGCTACAATCACGTTATCCTAGCGAGATGACATTTCTCTATTGTAGCCGGCGGAAACATTAGTGAACGGAGGATTAAATGTTCAAACAATGGACAAAATTAAAACAAGAACAAATCCGAAAGAAAAAGGAGAATTACTTCGACTTTCATTCAGGCAAGTTGGACGAACCAGTTTTTGAGAAATGAACGATGAAAGAAAAGAAAACACAAATGCATGGAGGGTAGAGAAAAAGAGAAGGGGAACCAAATTGTGCAAGAGAGCGAAAGACGAGGGAAAGGAGGGAATAAGAAAAAATTTATTATTTTGAAAGATGGAATATCGTCGGCCAATAGATTGCTCCGGCCGTGGTCATGTGATACTTAGGTTTGTCGACTAAGATGAGTTGATGGCGTTGGTTGAGGTGGTAGTTGTATCGTATGTCCATAATGGTGGTATTTGGTTGGGGATAGAAAGAAGGACAGGGAAGTATTGGGTATTTTGTTAAGGAGGGAAGAGAATGGAAAAGTAAGAGGTGTGCGAAGAGGGCTTTGTATTTTCGTTATGTCAACACCATTTTTAGAATGCGTTCAAGTTGAGATTTGTCAGGCATATACGTATGCAATGCATGCATATACAGGATTGATATTCTTTACACATGTAAATGTATAATAATCAATCTGAAATTGCTACATATATATATATATATATATATATATATATATATATATATATATATATATATATATATATATATATATATATATATATGGGCTGCAATTCTTCGTTCATACATATTTGGCTAAATACGACGGACAAGGAAGGTCTTGGTATCTTTTCATTATTTATTAAAATGTTTCCTAATAAGAGAATGTATATTTCGATCCACAGAGTGTAATTGTTATCCAGAAGTGTTATCGTATGCAATGTGGTTTAGAATAATTTTGGAATTGGCAAAGACCCTGCAAATGGCTAGTTTTTTTAGCCGAAAACGCTATGATAACACTCACCCTAACTTACCCAGACGATCTAACCGAATCCCACAAATCCGACATCCCCTAAAGACGCATCGTATTAGGAAAAAGGCTGTGCACCTCATAAGATAGCAAAAGCTATAAAAAAAACTCTTTACTCCACTTCTAAGTACAACCAGCCCTACTCACTTGAAAACTCGAGGACCAAGTATACAAAAGAAAAAAACGTAGAGCTGTAGGACTAATAAATGATTAGCTTAGACGTAACATCAGTCAACACAAATATATTAGTAAAGAAATGCCGGCACATATTTAGAAACCATCTCATGAAGAAAATTGTTCACTCATCACTCACCAGTATTTCTTCGATTTCAACAAGGAATTCTACAATAAAAGATTCGGATTACCAACCAGATCGTCACGCTGTAGAGCACCGGCCGGTCCTATTCTAGAGTTTCTAGAATCGAGTCCTTTTGTGGATATTATACTCAAGAGAGCCAGTTACTTTCGTCATATTGATGACGCCCCAATCCTATACCCCTGCAAAACAATCTTAGATACTCTAATCGTACAACTTGATACAATTAAACCTTCTATTTATTTCAAACAAGAAACTTAATCTTATACCACATTATCCCCCAAAGAACCGACAACTTCAACTCAGCACATCTTGTATGGCACGAACAAAAATGACTATATCTATTTCTATACCCACTGCTTATCTAAAATAAAATCATTACATCGGTTTTCCACCAAAGATTCCTTTATATTCAACTCCAAATATCTAGACGAGGAGAAGTACATAGGTAACTCTTCTATTTACGCCACTTCATACATAGTGCCTGTGAGAAAGCACACAGAATTCATGGGACCCAAATAGGACAATCTGAGAAAAATTACAGGCACTATAAGATGAATGATACTGCTCATCATCGAGCTTGGTAATAACCTATGCAAACTAAATCTGCACATTGCTACCAGCCCCTTCTCCATCATTTTGAATCTGATCAATAAATCACATAAAAAACCAGTAATTCCATGCAGAGACTGCCACGAGGTTTACGTTGACAAAACCTCGAGAACTCACAAAAATAAAGGATAAATGAAAACCTAAGTGCTCTTAAAGTAGACGATGGATTAAACGCCTTAGTAAGTCACAGAAATAAATGGATCCTCAGTTTGACCTACGAAACCCCTGATTAATCATGAATGAACACAATCCCTCAAAACGTAAATGCATCTCCCCACTGTTTTGATGAACTTCTGACTGAACCAACTTTCGACCAACATCCGGATTTCGATCTCCCTCTCTTGATTTATTACCAATCTCTCATTTACCTCTCATTTTTTGTATTGTTTTCAATATATCACATGTGTACCTCTGATGAAACCCTTCAAGGCGAAATGCATTTGGTTTTATCAATGGTTATCTTTATAATAAGAAAGTCTTGAGATTTTTTCTCAATCTTTATATTTCCACACTGTAAATCATCTTTACCATCTTGTTGGATTTCCCTTTTTCCACACAGCACACACACACACACACGCATATATATATTGTGATGGTTGTTCAGAGGTGAGGGAATGGAGAGAGTTGTCCTTAGTGTTAGTGAGAAGGGGTCAATCGTGAGAAGTTTTGTTTTATCCCAGCATAATACTGCACAGCACCCATGGATGCATCCTTTGTGGGGTCATCTACAAATAATCATAATCCCTCGACGACCGTCGTCTCAGACCCTAACCTTCTTCCCTCTTTGTGTAACCTGACTGCACCACCTTTGGAACGGATCCCCTGTCACTGGACCACAAATTAGCCTTCAGGTCATTCTGGCTAGTCTTTTTAAGATATTATTCTTAGAGTGAGTAAATACTTGGACGAACTTTTTTCCTATAATTGTCTCACCTATACAGGTAGTTACAGCAAAACTCAGGATTTATGTATACATGACAGGCATCTGACAATGTATGAAACTCTTTCTATCACTCTACCCATCTCTTTCTCTCTATGAGTGTCTGTCTGTTTGCTTGCAAAATTACATATACGTACATATGTGTATAGATACATAGAGATATGGACATATTTCTCAATTTATCATTTATCAGACACTGACTTCTTCGATGTACGGCCTCGTGCACGGAATGCATAATAAGAAACAATGAAAGTTCAGAAGAAAAAATGACAATGATATTCAAGAAAATACCACAACTACTCTAAATATTGATGATGATGATGATGATGATGATGATGATGATGATGATGATGATGATGATGATGAAATATGAATATTGCTGTTAAAATATTTAACGATGGTCATGGAGACCCTAAAAATGAGTATGAATTAATACCAAATGAAGATCGAACGTCCGTTGTAATAATCTGTGTGAGCAACTAATTTTCCACGTTGAGGATTCTGTGTCGTGTTGGTTGGTTAGCTATTCTATTAGATCATGACTATTGAATAGTGAGTTCAATCCTCACTGGTTGTACCATATTTTGTGCTTAAAACCATGCCAACCTTAATAAATGATTAATACTGAACATAGGGCGCTTATAATAAAAGACATCATTATCATAATGATACTACTATTATTATTATTGCTATCAAAAATGTATAATTTTTTTCTTCCATGATATTCTTTCTATTTTGATAATACTATCCATCTTTATCACTTCCCACGTCTTTCTTCACTGTTAAATTTCTGAAACTAATTCATTTATACCACCTCCTCCATTTGTCCCCGATTTCTTCCTTTTCTCTCCTTCCTTGTTTATTTCTAACTTGCTCTTTCTTTCTATATCTGTCCCGATTCTCTCTTTCTCTCAGGATAGCTATTTCATCTTCAACGCTCCACTTCCGGGGTCGAGCCGGGGAACGTTCGACATCCATTGGTTAAAAGAAAAATACCGGAATATGAACCAAAGATTGTCCCTTTTTTCTTTTCTTTTTTTTCTTTTTTTATTTTGTTTTGATTTTGATTTCCTTAAAAATACGACCCTTATTTTCCGCTTGCCTCTGTTTTCCACTTCAGTGGTGATTACCTCCCTTGCAGGTGGCTTGCTTTTCGCGAACCGCTGGCGAGATGAAAGAATATTGTGAATAAGCACTGAAAGTGAACGCTTTATAGTTTAGCTGAGTTATATAGTTTTTTTTGTTTGTTGTTTGTTTGGGCTTTTTTGTTTACTGCCTCACAGTGTTTGTCATTGATAGATGTCGTTCAGACAGATAGATTAATAAACAAAAAGAAGAGACTAAGAAAGAAAGTGATGAAAAAAAAGAGAAAAGGGGAAGAGCAAAGTAATGAGGGATAATAACTTGTAAGTGCATAAATACTTATATAATGGTTTACATACAGGCTGACAAGAGAGAACTGACATAATAAATGTACACACATACACACACCCACCTATTATAGATCTCTAAGATAGATGGATATGAATAGACAGGAATAGATAGAAAGGCCATCATACGCGAAAGCAGAAAATTCGACAGTCAGAAATAACTGTCGATTGAACAAAGATTTAAGAGAAGACAGAAAATATCTTAGAAAGTGATTCCCAAAGTGGGTGCTATTACCTCGTTTGGGGTGCAGTGTGTTGGGAGACAGCGAATGATTAGGAAGGGCAAGAGGCAAAAAAATACGAACTGATACCTTCTACTTCATGAACTTCTGAATACTTTTGTACGACTATATTTTTGGTTATAAAATGAATGCTTAAATTTTCTTACAAATTATTCAAATTTATCGAATCACCATGACCCCATAAATGGTTCACCCGATCCACCAGCCAAGTAGGCTACAGAATTTTTATCTCTTTGAGTGTCTATGGCTATATGTGTGTGTACACTACTAAGCAACATCTAATTTTTTTTAATTAAAAAAAAATGCTCCCCAGGGTCTGTATGATTTTTTTGAGAATTTTATACAATTTTTATATGATTAATTCTGGTACACGCACGGGCAATGGTGATTGATTCATGCGAGGTACGGATATTTTAATAATTTTTGACTAACTTCACAGGGTTTTGCCGATGGAATATAAGTTCTAAAAGGTAGCAATAGTCAAAAAATGTTTCGGAAACACTTATCTGAGATAAAGAGTATGCTGTTTTATTGTGTTGCGGGCTTTCCGATGACAACCGCAGCAATTTTTGTTTCCATTACCAACATTCGGTTTTTGAGTTAAGGTCAGCGCCATACTTTATTGGTTCATGTATGCACCATGAGTAGTGTGAAGGATCACGCATGCGCTACCGGAATTGGTGCTACGTATTTAGTCTGCGCTCTGGACTCGAGGTCAAGAAAAGTTGGACATACATCGCTAGGTCAGTCGTATAGCCAGATATTCCATACTATGATTCCCCTTTATCTAGCAACTGCCCTAGTTGGTGCTGGCTTTAAAATCTAAGTACTGCAGTAAACGTACAAAATTCACTGCACTGAAGGTTAGCACTTCTCAACCAGTAAAAAGTATTTGTGCCAGTGATAACTAAAAAAAAATCTGAATTTCTCTCCCCCCAAACAAGCGTGAATGTTGCTGAACAAAGTAAAAGACCAATCTAGCATGAACTTAGATTATAAACTGAACCCACACTAAAAACGTGCAGAGGGGAGATTAAAAAAAATTAATGTTGTTTCTAGGCATAATGAGGAGTAAATGTTCAAATTTTCAAGCCTCTCGCTCCATTGATGCGGCCTGTGCGTGTGACACATACATGTATAGCTAGACAGATGGACTCACTTAGAAACTGTAGGAAGCTATGTAGATAATTCTGGTCAGAGTTTCTGTTGACGGTTTCTGTTAGAAAAAATACAACTTCCTTTACATCAGTATTGGGGGGGGGGATAATCCTATGACTTGAACAGAAAGTTGATTTCTGTATGGCCCAACACATGAGCCAATAATCTTTGTCAACATTTCTTGAACGATCCATGGAGACCCAATCATTGTTTGTAATAATTGGAGATTTTGCGTGACCGAAGATGGACTACCTCGCAGGGATATGGGGTCCCAAATGCTCAGCTAATCACCTATAGCTAAGTGTAGAAGTAGACTCATGCCTTTCACCTATCTGCAAAATTTAATTTTAGCGGCAGAATCTCGGGCAGCAAGGTTAAATCATGTCTAAAAACCATGCAGCTCAGGAAAAAGAATTGTAGCCAATTTTCATTGAGCTTTGAGGGTTTCCATTTTGAATTTCTTTCTAATATCATGATCGTTTCATAAAGTTATGGAAAAGGATACATTTGCGATGCAGATTGTTAACAACGTGTTGAAAATCAATTTTCCTAGTATATTTGTTCTTCTTATGTTTAGGACTCTCAGAATTTCGTGCTATGTTCTTGTTTTGATAAAGCCAACCACTTCAAGTACTTCAATGAACTCACGCCATGGATCAAAAACCAATCTAGACCACAGGAATAAATCGCCCAACGAGTTATATTCCCGTTCTTTCCCTACTTGACGCCTCTACTTACAATAAAAAAGTGTAAATTATTTTTCACATATAAGGTTTTTTTTATATGATTTTATGCCCTACGCAAATTTCACCAATCAACACATTTTAAAAATTCTACGTTTTGAATGGTTTTAATCACTTTAGCATTTATTAGTATCACTGTATACATATATAAATATATATTTTGTATCAGATATATGCAAAAGTTCCCAGCACTTTTTTCTCTAATGCTATAGACTTGATACACTGTTAAAAACCGATTTTTCGCTGGAAACTTTTGCAAATACTTATACTTCATTACATATTGTATTGTTTTAATTCCATTGATTAAATTCAACTGACATGCATTTTGATCATTTTTTTTTATTGTTCAAATCTTGCTGATATTTTGTCGAATGGAATGAAG
>OY735234.1:3398107-3418107 GCA_963457665.1 Thysanoteuthis rhombus | reverse complement strand
TCACACGTACATATACAGACGCATACAGTCAGTCGCACATACATATTCAGTCACATATACATATTCAGTCGCATACAATCAGTCACACATATATATACAGACGCATACAATCAGTCATACATACATATTCAGTGGCATACAGTCAGTCGCATATACATATTCAGTCGCATACAATTCAGTCGCACATACATATTCAGTCGCATACAATCAGTCACACATACATATTCAGTCGCATACAATCAGTCGCACTTACATATATAGACGCATACAATCAGTCACACATAGACATGTGGTTGCATACAATCAGTCACACAAATCACAAATGCATGGGAATTAATGCAATCTGCTACGAACACACACACCAGCTCACATCACTGATTACACACACACACACACACACACACACACACACATATATATATATATATATATATATATATATATATATATCCTCAGATATATAGACCATGATATATCCATATAATCATTAATAATTTTTGCAGAAGAGATTTCTATTCGTTTGTCTAGTGATTTTTTGTTGTGAATATTACGCTGAGTGGATTTCATTTACGTATCTCGTGAACTCAAATGCTTCTGTATGCATGCATGTATCTGACTTCTCTCTTGCGGAGCTTTCTAGAAAATGTAGAAATCCTGAGAGAAAGTTCAACCAGAGATTCAGCGGGAGATTCAAAAGAGCTAAGCATGAACTAATTAAAAGCATTGTAGACTATCCTGTCACTGATTTATAACAACCCTGGCCGAATTTTTATTCCGCAGATACAAGAAAAAATTTTCAGCTTGCCATCGCTGCTTTTTTTCTTTCCAGTCGCTTGACTTTCAATATCGAATTTTAAAAACAATATTTGTACCTTTGTGATTCTTTAGGTCTTGTTCTTCGTCTCAGTGATACGTGATATAAAGTCAACAACCTAATGACACGAATGAGTACCAATCTGAAGTAGTTTTACTCCTTAATGGAATACCAAACTTGCAATAACCTGACATGTATATTTGCCTATATCTTTAAATGAATAACTCTTTATACTTCATGATCACTGCTCATGGAAAAACACATAAGATTTGTGCACATAGATGTATTCAGGTTTTTTTTTTCAAAGATTAGGCCTTGTTATTGTTCGTAAGATATTTCTTGATGGAAACTATCAGATTCTTTGTCATATTTAGACTAAGTCAGTGGTAGATGGCAGTGGATTTAATCCAATATTCAGACGGTTGAAATCGCAAATTGAAAATATAAGAAGTGTGTTTTGCCGGAGACCAAAGACTTTAATCGAAATTTATAGCATGGATTAAATGCAATCAGTTAGAATAATTCAGGAAGTAGTATGCCAATCGATGTAGATTTTAAAGCGGCGTAGTCACCAAGTTGAACAACCGAGATCAAGCAATTTTAGAGAAATTGATAAAAAGAAATTCTTGATCATATCTTTGTTATTAGAGAACGTTTAAAGCAACTAGAGAGTAATTTTACTCGAACAAAAGGATTTCATATTCCCTGTTGGTACCATGTTCTTACTTTTAGTGGTTCAGTTTTTCTTCTACCCTTGGTTTTAGAAATATCTTAATTTTATATGCCTTTAGCTTCAAGCTTTAATATTGTACACTGTCTGGTTCGAATGCTTCTTTAAAAAGTTTCATCGATTATTCTCGTCCAAGTGGCTCAAAAATATATAAGCACTTATTTATTCATTCATTTTTGGTGACTTATAAAGACAGAAGAGAAAAATGTCATTGAAAGTTAAATTCACAATAAAGAATCCCAAGTGTGAAATGGACACACACACACACACACGCAAACACAAATACATTCACATACACATGCACAGAGGTTTCCTTTGCGAATTGAAAGTAGGGCGTTTCGTTAGTCAAAATAACGCAAAGCGAAGAAAAACTACCATTATTTATACGGGAAAAACTTTTGAGCATTCCCCAAAATGATGATGATAGTATGTTGGGCTGAGTTGTCAGAGGTGTGGTTGGCAGGAGATACAGGGGACTCGGCTATAAGACAGAGTGAAAGAGGGGATGTGTATTGCCTCTATAACGGCTTGCCGTAAAAACAAGCGTTCGACGCTATTTTCGAACTTCGTCTTTTTTCGTAAAAGCGAAAAAATGACGTAAAGCAAACTTTCGAAAAGGAGATGCCTGTGTGTATGTATGTTGTCCCTGGCAGTTTACATTTCTAATAATTTTTTTTTTTTTTACAAGATATGAAAAAATTGCAAATAAAAGGAGATCTTTACCCAGATAGTGCTATTACTGTAAGAAGTCCGTCTTATTGATTTTGTGGAGTGAAAGTTCGTGAAGGCTTGGGTAACAGACATCATAGTTTCATTAACCAACTTTGATTTCTCTGTTTGGGGTTTATCGCCTATGGAACCAGTTTCTTTAAATTTTGGTTTCTAGATTCTAATTGAATTCCTTGTGGAGTTGTCTCGTTGTAACGTGTCCCTAATTCTTACATGAGTTTTTACAGACTTTAGTTCAGTTAGTAAGAGAGCACAATTTACATTTATTTTGACTGATGTCATTCAGTTATGAAATAATTTAGTTATATAAACAATGTTTTTGAAAACCGAAAAAAAAACTAAGAAAAGCATTTTGAGTGTATGTGGAAGGAATCGTTAATCATTTAATAAAAGCTTGAATAACTTTGGTTTAATTTACATTTTGGCTATAGTATATGGAAGAAGCAAGCAAAATTGTCTCTTATATCGCACGATACATTTGCCAATGATTTTATCTCAATTTCTCGATCTTACCAAGGACGCCCAATCATTGTTTTTAGTAAATGTGCGTTTTCACAGGGCTGGAGTACTCTTTACTTATTGCTACGAAGAGAACATTTGTGCAAAGCGAACACGATGGTCCCAGCTTGAGTTTGAACTCGGTTCGCCGATTTCATTATCCGTGCCGTTAACCATATCACCTACACATATATAGAGGAGAAGTCGTTAAATATCCAAACTACTCAAATGTATCAAAGACATTATACATACTAAACAGACTATTTCGAGAGCAAACTTTATTTGGATTACAAATGAAATTACAAAGTCAAATACACGTGAAGACGTCTGTACAAATGAGATAGTCGTGTTGTGAAGACTATTAGAAGAAATCTTTTAAATACATGATTTTCAAACTACCAAGATTTGTATCTGGAAATCTGTGATAAGGAATGTCAGTTGTTGACTGACGGCTGGAGTGTTAGTCTCGTAAACTATTGTTTGTGAGGTCACTCCTCACAAGGTGATCCACGGATCTGACCTTGTGCTTAAGGTCAGCATGGTAACATTAACGCTCATTTGTTGGATTTAATGATTTGATTAAGGAAGGGATGCTCAATGTTCAGGAATAATGCAAACAACATTGAGAAATAGAATACTGTCATCATATGAATAATTAACCCTTGTTTTAGCAAAGTTTTTTTTCTATGTCTCTGTGTTTCAAGTTGAGATATATTTACCTTAATTAAGCAACCAACAGACGGAAACCATATCAATTGAAGAAATATGTTCAACACATTCCTTTATTGTTCATGCGACTAAATTCGTAGTAACACACGCACGCTCCCCATCCATACACAAATTTTGATTTGGGTGGGGGGACCATATTCAAGTTGAACAAAAAGTAATAGTTGTTACTGTTATTACCTGGGCAAGTAAGGTAATTTGAAAGAAATAGTCTGCCCAAATGTTCACTCACCCATTATCGATCAACTATTGTGGTATACCGATGACAACACGTTTTGTTGGGTATATCTAACAAGGGAACAGAGTACACAGCGAAATGTATTCATATCTTTCCTAAGAACCTTAGGCAGGGTTGCCAATATAGATGTTTTTTTTTTTTTTCGAATTTGCAAGGCATGTGTTGAAAATAATTGGAGGTTTGGTTTTTTTTCGTTTTTTTTTTTTTCACGTTTTAAAGTTCAGTGTTGCCAATTGAGATGTTCTTATTTTGATCCTTCGGATCTGAGAGTGATTTCCAGAATTGAAGAATTGAAAAACCTCTCCTGAATTGTCAACCCTGACATCAGGGTGCCATGGTCATGAATAACTTCGATTGGATTTTGAAATCGGTTCGTTGTTTCTGATTTCAGTGCCAATAATAGTTACACCACCCAGCACGTACGCACACACTATCACATTCACCCCTCCTCTACACACTCTCTTTCCCTCTCTCTTACACACGAACACGTGCGTAAATACAGACATACATACGCACATATATGTATATGCTTATGTCTATGTGTGTTTTTCCAGCGAACAGGAAAGAGCTGCAAAGATTTGATCAACCTTCCAGTGTGTAAGAAGACTATGCAGATCCGAACTTAATGATTGGAAGCATGTATCGTGATTTTTTGTGAAACTTGATACTTTGAAATTGAATAGATGTTGTTTTAGTTCGAGTGGAAGCTTTTCGAAGTGAAACTATTTGCTGTAGTGGCCCAAACATCGCCCATATTAAATGTAACAATTTTCCTTACGGGATTTTTGAATGTCGTTTTAAAACCATTCAAGCGATTAGAAAAAAAAAAAGAAAATTTATTCGTTGTAATTATTTGTTGATAAACGTACCCGGAAAAAATACTCGACTTGGAAAAACAAAACAAAAAAAAAACAAAAACGAAGAGAGAGAACAAGGATAAAAGATGGGCGTAATGCTTCGATTGACAATTCCCAGTCTCAAATCTTATCAATTTGTTCTCTTCTCCTTTAACATCAAAGACATAACCAAAAATGATTCTAATACCACCTGAAATAATTCTATCAGGTCCAACGAAGATTTTCAAAGTCCAAATTATCAACTTCAAGGGAGATTAGATAAAGGAAGGTCGCTTGACTCCTCCAACCTTATTCATCAGGTTTAAGATAAATACATTTCTGAGGTTATAGGGTTGGGAGGCTTTCATTCAGAAAAATTAGGATAAATATAAAGGCGGTGATAAATGACTTCCACCTGCACCCAAAGCTAATGCTAAAAAAGTATAGTATTGTTTGTCGTTTAACTATTTCGAAACTCCTGAGACAAATATATCCTGGGGTTTCTATGACTGCTGGGATATATATACGTCCCGTAGAACTCTAATATAAATGCCTCGTATATCTCTTAGTAATCGTATGTATGTCCTGTAGATCTCTTTTAGATGTCTACTGAGACATCTAATTCAGGAACCAAGAACCTTAATAGGTTAGTCTTGAAAGGGTTAAGGCAATGTTTATGCTGTGTCGTCTACGAGTTCTTTGGAGAACAAATGGCAAAAATGTCCAATAATTCGGCAATGGAAATATTTTGAACATATGTTTCGTCATTCATCTATCTATTCTTGTTTTGTTTTGTCAAAAAAATCTATTTCGTAATATGTCAGATAATGTCTCTGTATAACTGCAGACCTTGTATATTGAACGTAGATAACTGTCAGTACAGCTAAGCTTGTTTTTGTCATAAACTGATGTAGTAAAAGTCATTTGTGTTATTGTAGATTGACTGGCAGTGATGACTACGCATGAGTTAATAAGAGCAAATCTTGCTTCTTTAACAATATATATATATATTAGCAGAACAGTGAAAAAAATATGCCTGGGAAAGAAAAAGTGTACGAGAAAGAGAGTGAGAGAAATAGAGTGAAAGGGATTAGGGAAAGTATTTTCTTTATAAGTCCACTCGGATAGTGTTGTGATTAAAGGTCTGTGTCATATGTAGAAAGTTCTGGGTTCGATTCCCGGTATGAGCAAAGGATGTGGAAAACTCTTCACACGGGACAAATCTCCTTATGAAAACAGCAGCTAATAGAGTACACTAAGCTATGTGATCAGAATGGAGTTATCCCTTGGGTTGAATTGCATCCTGTCAAGTTGTTGGTTGTAAAAGCTTGTTGGTATGAAGTCCTGATCTCGAGCTTTGACTTGCAAGGATCACTAAGTTGACGCACGTAACAGAAACTGGGATTTTGTCATCGGCCGTCGTACTCCATTGGGGGTCGTCTCTTGCGATGCTTTACCTTTCCCATCTTTTTTATTTGAAATATTATATATATTAGTTGGTGTTAGATAGTGTGTTGACAAGCTTCAACTCAGCTCAAAGATTTTAATGGCTATTTTACGCTTTCTGCTAGAAAGTCAGTCAGTCAACCTTTTGCCTGTTTATATATGACTTTCCTTCTTGCCATAATTCGTCAGAGGACGCCATTGCCAGCGTCTCCCTGACATTTCTCTCATAATTTTACACTTGTTACAAAGACAAAGAAATATAGTATATTATTAAAGTCTACGTTATACATATGACGTTATTTACACATACGCATGTTTTTTTTAAATGCATAAAAAATTGATATTGTGAGACATAAAAACAACAACATAATCCTTTTGTTAATGTCTGGTAAAACAGTTGATTTGACTTGGTTCGTTTCGTTTCACTTTTGTTTCGTTCCAGTGATTTTTTTTTTTGGGAAAACAACTTTTTTTATAACGATGGAAAACTCTTTTTTTTCCCAAGTAAAGTAATGACTATGTTTCATTTTTCTGCTTATGAATTTTCTTAACTTTTTTTTGTTGAAAAGCTTCTGTGGTTTTTGGGCAATTTATACACTGCCAATTTTTTTTTCAAGACAAGCCAAAAAGTTTGAAATCTATGTATCAAAATACGTCGAATAAAAATACCGTATTTCGTTGTTTACAAAGGCATTCCATCTGAAAAGTATACATATATATTCGCTTATGATTTTCAATAGGAAACCTATTTCAGATAATATAGTAACACCTTTATCGTATTCGAAGATCACTTAAGTGAAGGCATCATAAAACTGCCAAATTTTGCATTAAAATACATTCCTTTTACATTTATTTCAATCGTTTTTTATTCTTCGATTTCTTGCTTAAGTTTCTTACAGTTTGTATAAATTATGTTAAATGGTTCTGTAAATTGATTTTAAACAACTACTCCCATGATCATTGGTCTAATATTGCATTAATTGGTGTTTACTATTACAATAATTACTAATTTTAATAATTATTATCGCAAATTATAATAATTGCATTCCTACAAGCGCTGCTCTAATAATTATTATTAAATGTTGATTCAACGTTGAATTCTTTGCGTGTACAATAAACGGCAAGAAAATAAAAGAAAATGAAAAAAAAAAGCGGTAAACTAAAAACTGTGTTGTTTCCTTTATTTCTTTGTCTTTTCCTTCTTGACACTTGAATCTCAAAAATTGTTGAACACCAACTGCCATTATTGGGAAAATCATCGATGAAAGTTCATCATTTGTGACAAATAGTATCTCAGACTATCTTTCATTCACAGCGTTTGTAATCCAGTGATGTGATTATCATTGTCCATTAATGATCATCCATATTTTCTGTTTATTTCTAGCAGTGATAACATTAAAAACGCAATACTTATTTCGTGAAAAAAAGAGTATGATGAACAAACTTTTACTGCAGGATTTCCAGGACCTGAGTCACAATAAATCCAGGACATTGGTACTCTCAGAAAACTCCTACGCTGTGTCGGCTCTGGCATTTGACTAAGAGAACAAAGCCCCAACAGATAACCTACGACCTTGGGCCAGGGTAGGCGAATCATTGGTTTTAAGAGAGGATTTTCCACATAGTGGCCTTAATGGTACCTTAGGAGCCCGCAAGACAAGGAGAACGCACCCATTTCTTTGTTCTCGTTGCCAAGCTACGATGATGATGTTGACCTGACGTTTTTGAGTGGATTTTTTGTGACAAGCTGTAAATAAATAGATATATATAGGGAACATTGAAACAATCAATAGCAACTCCGAATCTGGCATAAACAAATTGAGTGAAGTTGTCTCTTCCTACCGTTACTTAGAAAAGTATAAACCTAAGTCTGGTTGCTGGTAATTTTTTTTTCACTAACCTGACACGATAGGATGTTGGAAGTGAGAGATGATGAGAAAGTATAAAGATCAGATGCTCAATCTATAACTATCGGATTGAGTAATGAGAACACACAACGTATCCCAGATATGATGCAATGGAAACTACTGTGAGAGAAAAGTGAACTTGTGAGACTCTATCACTTTGTAGGATGCCAAGCAAGAAGTTTTGAAACACTTCTATGATTCAATCTCTCTTTTTTTTTTCTCGGATTTTACCAAATCTTTACTGAGTCTGATACGTACGTCTCTGGGCACCAACAGTTACTAAGTGGTCACCCATCTCAGTACTGAACAAGCTCGTCATTGCTCAACTTCGATGACCTGGCGGGGTCCAGGGCTCTCAACGTATCTTAACGATGTACCCCTTGTTTCTTTCTTTCTCTCTTTCAACTTCTTTCTCTTGTTTACTGCCTCATGTGTCCAAATTATTTATTCATTATTTTTCTAAATCCCATATTTTTCGCCGTCAGCTTTTTTAAATTTTTTTATTCCTCTCTCATTAGCTCTGATTATTTCATATTGCTTGTTAGAAACTATCAATCAAATCTGTTGACATTACCAACGCATGTTCTTTCAGTTTTTAAGCGGGTCTGGCTGGCTACCTATGTCTCACACATACTTGCCGTACCAATGGAGCTAGAAGGCTGAAAATTTTGTTTGCTTTCGCCTAATTCACCTTCTAAATAGGTTTTTAGTAGGAAGGGTTAATTTTACATTGAGAGTTTACGCTAAATTGATACCTAAGTTTGTGTCCGATTGATTTCTCATTCGTTTTTCGAACGTTCAAACTTTTTGTGATCACCGCCCAACAAAAGACGAGTAAAGGTAACGTATCCATTGATCACTCATTTTTCCAAACATCAATTGATCACCTCCAATACGAAATGATGCCAGATGACGTTGGTCACGTGGCAGTTTCTATTGAATGAATAAGCAGACATGTTTTTTCCCTCTCCTTTTTTAAAAATTGTTTATTCAGATCAATCTGGCTCAAGAGAAGGGAGCTCAGCTCAGTAGTAATAATCTGTTTGTTGATCACTATTCTATGGTGATTCGCCTTGACCATCCTTACATATCCCCTTTCTTTTATTTCACCTTATTGTTTGAATACCTTTCATTTCTTTCCACAGTTCATGCCTTGAAGCAATTTCCCACCTCACTCTCTTCCCTTATCTCGCTTTCGATTCATCTCACTATTTCGTCTTTATTTTCCATCCTCTGTAAGTCAAGCGTGTACACACAATCTCTCTCTTCTTTAGCGACCTCCAACAAATAAGCATGAAAAAATAACGAACAGCAAGTGGACTAAACAGGTAAACAAACAACCAGGCCCTTCGTTTCACTTGCCTCCTTTCTCTCACCGGTGTTTTATGATATTTAACCCCAATGTTCAGTCGTGATAAATGTACGGGACTATCAAAGATTCGGAGCTAATGGATCTCTGAATCCCATCAATTTAAGATGGAGATTCTACATGCACAAAACAACAGTCGAATGAGAACATTAACAATCTACACGCACACATATTTGCCTACATGAATTCACGCAACCGTCATCGAACGTATACAAGCATACACGTACGAAAAATAAATACAATGAACAGCCATATACGTCGTCCCTGAATGTAGTTCAATATCTTCGTTTCTTACCTACGGCCAGAAGTTCTACAGTTCAAAATACACTGCACGCCACAAATTAATGTAAGGATGCCAAAAGCTATCATCTCAAACCGAGGTTAACTTCCCCCCTCTCTCTAAACGGACAACTCTTTAAATGAAACGGCCAAATTCAAAAATTATATACACTGGTATAGGTATTCAGCAAATGTGGTGGGTTGCCTTGTGGAGGTCGAACATGTAAGAGGTAATAGTCTACATCGAGACTATCTAACTAACTACTACTTTACGACACATTGGGATAGTTAAATGATAAAATAAAGAACAGTGTGTCAACAGATCAAGAAAATAGTCCCAAATCTATGAGTAATTCGTCCAAACTTTTTCCCCGGAACCAAATAGCTTACCAGGAAAGTCCTTAAAATTGCTGTTTATTTATTAAACTGATGAAGTTTCTGTGGACGTCATTCCAAGCTTAAGCAAAACATAAGATAGATAAAACATACTGATGTTAAAAAAAAAATACATACTGGTCCTGTTCATCCAAAGGGGTAAATTATCCACATTTTTTTTTCTTTTTTTGCTAACTCAAACTTAACGATGGCTGCTTTTGAAAAGAATACACAAGCAGTATAATTCACTTATGACACAAAAAAAATCAAAGTTACAGTTCATTTGCTTTTTCACTCTTCAGAAGCACTCAAATTTCAATGGCAATGGGCTGGTCATGCTGCAAGAATCATGGATCCTTATAAATTAAATTTGGTACCAAGGCCGGCAGAATATGGGATGGCGACACAAACTGGACAAGTTCAGAAAGAATTACTCTGCGGCACCCACAATAGAGGTTAGGCGAATCCTAGGGAACGTCTATGATCTACAACAGATGATAAAAAGCTGATGGTGATGATTATGATGATGTCTATGTATATAAACATACTGATTGAAACACATTTGGTTAGAACTATACGCACGGATGTGCGTTTAGATGCCAAATCTGACTTGTGCATGTTAGCATACATTAAAGTAAAAAAACATACGTAAAAGAAAAAAAAATATGTGAAAGAAAAAACATCTATGGACACAATTCTTTTCTTATTACACGGAAGGTTCTTTCGCACAGACGTACGCGCAGTAGAAAGGGAGCTGAAACATTCACACGCATGCGCACGAGAGCACGTATACGTATACATTGGCAAAAATTCATGTCGACACAAATGCACACATATTGGCATCAACAGAGACATGTGCGCTACGAAAATGCAAAAACAATAGTCAGTCCCTTTGATCGGAGAAGAAAAGAAGAGACGACGGCGTCTCGGCGCCGTTTTCGCAAAGTGAGGCAGTCCTTTTCGGGATGAAGGTCACACGCGTGCGCCGACGCAACGTGGTCGTAGCTCGGGACTGAAGACGCCTAACGCCTGGATCGAACTGGAAACAAAATAGCACTGATTTCGGCGCCCCGTTGCTAAATCCGTACAAGAGAAAATAAGGAGAGAGAGAGAGAGAGAGAGAGAGAGAGAGAGAGTAGAGGGAAGAGATAGATAAATAGATAGAATAGAGAGAGAGAGAGAGAGAGATTCTATTTATATGTTGATTAGCCCTAATGACGCCAGCATGGATGAATCTTCCATTCTTTTTACCTTATCCCCCTCTCTACTTCTCTCTCTCTCTTATATATATATATATATATATATATATATATATATATATATATATATATATATATGCTGATTCTGCATAACTGTCTACAGCTCTACCAATGCTGAAGATATTAGACCTTTCCGTTGAAGATGTACCTTTTTTCCTTTGCAACATGTTTGGAATCATCACCAGTCTTTTGGCGTCCGTTGTTGGACATGAACCTTCCCCTGGATCTGCCACATCTCTCTACCATCGGCGTCGCGATATTCGTTACACACACCGGCTCTGTCTCTTTACAGTACAACTCTCTCTCTCTCTCTCTCTCTCTCTCTCTCTCTATATATATATATATATATATATATATATATATATATGCCATTCTCTTTGCATCTAATCAATTCAACTTTGTAAGTGTGTATAATATGTACGTAAGTATATATGTATCCATCTATCTATCTATCTATTCTAGATTGTTCATTTGGAAATAAGATTTCTCTCTTTTACAATATCTATCTTTACTAATTTCTCAGGTGCTTTTAGGATTATTTTCATTTTCCATTGGTAAGACTAGAAATACTGACCGAATATTCAACTGTACTTTCACGCAAACACGCTCCCAAGTTGGCAATGAATAGTTATTAATGTAATATCAGACACGCATGCGCACTGATGACTGGAGATCACTTTACAAAGACGACGTTTTTAAAGATGCTAATGAATATCTTTGAAAACATGAAAGCCATAAATGAAAAGAAAAAGCATTTTATAACCAGAAATGTTAGTATATACGAATTAAGATATTTTCGGTTTAAAAAGATCATCTTTTACACGATACCGTCTTTTGAAGTGAATAATCTTATTCACTGTGAAGCCTAGTCGTACTAAGCCCGAAGAAATCATCTAAGTTCTGATTGGCAGGAGATTTGTTTAGCTATTGGAACAATTTAATGACTTCAAAACCAAAATCCAAACTGCCCTTTCATGTTTGGAGTTAGTTTTTAAAAAAATCAGTTGATATAATGATGCCAAATGTCAGCAGAGGTTTATAAAAGTGTACACGTATATACATTTGTATATCGTCTTGAATTTACTCACACTCTTTCTCTTTTTTCACATACGCTTACACACTTACACACACACACACACACACACACACATATATATATATATATATATATATATATAGATAGATAGATAGATAGATAGATAGATAGATAGATAAAGAGAGATTGGTATTTGAGAGTGCATCAAGGTGTTCAGTCTGAAATGTAGGAATTATATAAATGTCTGATCAATGCAATCCATATCTACCATTGGAATTGATGCATTTCAAGGAAGATTATGTTGAAAAATAAAAAATAATCGTGTAAAATAAATACTTTTTTTTTACAATTGTTAATATACAGGTATGTTTACTTATATATGTGTATGCATTCATACGATGATTTTTATAAATATTTACATTTGATTTATATCTTTATTCAAGTATATCAATATTCATGTCCAGGTGAGATGATCATTTCATTTTCATGAAAAGTGTTTTTTATTCCAGAGAAGTGCACGCTTGTTATCTGTCTATTCATCTATGTGCATATCTGTGATTTCATATCCATGGAATTTCTTTTCTGCTTTTTTTCACCCATAAATTAGGAATGAAGGTGTTTCAAACATTGATATCCAACCGTAAGTATCATCACAGAATACGAATACGAATGCAGAATTCTCACATCAGTCAATAACCAGGACTAAGGCCCATTGACGCAGTAGGCTCGGCTAAAACTCCCATACATGGATAGATACTTGGATAATAGATATGATGTCTGTGAGAAACTGCGTTCTGGGTTAAAAATAAGCATTGACAAATGCACATTTTTATAAATACAGAGGAAACTGTTTACGATATTTACGGATAATCTCATCAAATGGGTGTTTTATAAATGTATTGTATCTTATGTACATTCCTCCATTTTTTCTGCAATCTTCAGCCTAAGGGTCGATTTTTTTCCAATAGTCACTTATGGAGCTAAAACACGGAACCTAACCAAGAGACAGTCTCGCTAATTGAGAACCATGCAACGTGCACATGAGAGGATTATACTCAACCCCACATGGAGAGGCCATAAGTCAGCACAATACATATGGGAGAAGACAGGAGTCAGAGACATCATAGAATCCATTAGGAAAAACTAAACGGCAGCGGGCTGGCCATGTTGCAAGAATGGCAGACAACCGATGGATATCACAACTTCCGACATGGATCCCCAGAGATCACATGTGCAACTGAGGCCGGCAGAGTATTAGATGGAGGGACGAGCTAGACAAATTCAGATAGAACGGGCTCTGTGTCACCCACGATAGAGAAGTGTAACAAATCCTGTGGAAGTTCTATGTCCAACGACGGACGTTAAGAGACTGATTATGATGATTATTTTTTTTATATCTGAGCGACTTATTTAGGTCCTAACAGCATATAAATTTGGCCTTGTGCAGTGCATCTGGCAACTTTTGCATTTTAGATGCGTCCGAAATTTTCTCAGTTCATTTTAATGAAACTTCATGATGAACAAGCTTAAAAAATAATTTAGACAGATGAAGTTAATTAAGACTTTTTTTTCTTTCTTTAAAGTGAATTTTTTCCTTGGTTAATTTGCCCTGATCAGTTCATGGAGCCTTTGTCATCGGCAATAATGAAGAATCCTAGAAGTACATATCAAATACCATATCTCATTCAACAAATAACCTCTAAGAAACAAACTCTTTATCATTAGATTGCAAGAATAGTAGTTTTGTCCATTGCTTTAAGAAGGGACTGATTTCCTGATAATCAATTTATAATGGATATAATATCCGTGAGAAAATTTGCATTGACATATGCACGCTTTCATAAATACAGAAGAAGTTATTTATTATCAAACAGTTAATTTCATCGAATGATGAACAAATTAGTCGGTCCTAGAAACTTTATTCAAAATGAATTGAAGCTTTTATTAATAATTGTGAATAAATTTCATATCATTTTTATAATGCGCTGTTGTTTATAACAATTGATTTAATAATATAACAATGGATTTATAACACTGGATGTGAATTTATAAGAATGAATGTAAATTGTTCCGATGTTTATATCTTTGCTTAGTGTTATCAGTCAGTTATTGCTATCTGGAAGACCCTGTCTCAAAGTGGTCACAATAAGCGTCTTCTTATATATATATGTCTTTATGAGTAAATACCCACGCATTTCATATGTATGCATACGTACGTGCATACCAAGTCTTTGAAGTTTTTGAAAGCAATGGAATTTTCAAGACAAGCTGACATTTTTATGAAATTAAAAATGTCGGTCAGATCTGGAAATATTGAGAATGCATGTCCGTGTCAATTGCTTGTTTATTCTTAGGATGAGTGTTAAAGCGTGTGAATGTGTGAAGGGTGAGTAGTTGAGTTGGGTTGGGGCAGTGTTGGTGAAAGAGCATGCGGAGGGCTTTCGAATGCAAATATGTATTTATAAATATACGTGAACATATGTACATATGTGTGTGTAAGTATATACATGCATATATATATATACATATATATATATATATATATATATATATATATATATATATATATATATATATATATGTATATATATGTGTGTGTGTGTGTGTGTGTGTGTTATTAAGAAATGGATGTATGATCCGACAGAATGATTATAAATTGCGTTATATTATACAGAAACTCATATTTGATCTTCCGTTATTGGTGAATGTATCACCAGGCGTAGACAACGTAAATAGAATTAAAAAAATTAATAGAAAATGGGGCTGCTACAGGAATCGAACCGGTAACCGATATGGTAGTCACTTCAACGTAGCATTACTCTCACCAGTCAGCTAAACAGCTAAATTAAAAAGTTTCAATATTATATAACGCAATTCATAATCATAGTCTGGAAAGCTTTGCAGCTGTAAACACTAAATATTAAAAAAAAATTTCCAATATTTGTTAGTGTAAATTATGTAATTTTGTTCGATGTTTTTTTTGTTTTTTTTTCTTTTGTTTTACCCAGAATTCAACATTATGATACAATGTGCGATTTTTTCTTGTTGGTATCATCAGTTATTTACCATGTAATTGTTTGGGGGATTTAAAAACAAAACACACACATACACACACACACACACACATATATATATATATATATATATATATATATATATATAATGCAGCCGCACACAAAAGCATTCGTACATGTTTATATACGTGTACGCACGTACACGTAGGGGGGGGTCAAAGAAATAAACACTAACAAGCACACGTATATAGATATGTGTACTTAAATTTGGATTGTGATATCAAATCTAAGTTTTCTAAAATACAATCTTTTTGACAAAAATATTCAATTTTTTTAGGCGCTTTCGCTTCTCTCGAAGAGGTTCCGTCGGTCGGGTGTTCGGACGGTCTTGTTTCTCAATTGTTTTGCATCATGTTAACTTCAAACTTGATAGAAAGGTGTCCCTTGCTTCTTACCTAAAATTACCCTCTACTCGGTCACGCAATCTATCAATAAAAGCGTTTAAACTTTATGCTTTAAAATCTATTTTCTGAGCTGTTTTATGTCAGATTCACTTGAAACTTGATTGAAAGGTGTTCCTTGATAAGATTCCTCAACTCAAGGTCTTATGATCTGACAATAATGGCGTTCAAACTTAATAACGGATGCTTAATTGAACTCTCGGTTCGTGTATTAAAGTTATTATTATATTACCTGAGTATATACGATTGGTGTTGCAGTTAACAGCTAAGAGGAATAATCCTCACCAAATTTAGGGATGTGAACTCCTTACCGTTCGTCAAAGCTTTCACGACCAGCTTATTGGTACTGACTGAACAAAATAAACAAGTGTTACTTTTGTATGAAAATTCATGTTAGAAATAAGAAACGGCTTATTTCATTCTTATTAATAAAATTAACATTTCCCTACCGTGATTTGAAATCACAACCAAGTCTTACATATCTACGAACTCATTTATCATGCATACATGAAAAAAGTTGCGGTAATCATCTTCAGTCGGAAGAGAAAAAGGGACGGAATTTTGCCCAGTAGGCAGGCTTGTTTGCAAATGACATTCACAAAATCCAACCCGTTATCAGACGAGGACAGCGGTTAGTTTACACATATCAATTCGTAATGCTGACCTCATCTGGGTTGTTTATAGAGACGAAGACTTCAAATAAATGAAATATGATGATAATAAATAAGATGATGATAATTCCTAAAATCAGAAATTCAGACAAAAAAGATATTGATATATTTCTATGCATCTGTACACTTCTACATCTCAATAAATTAATTACCTTTCGCGTTATCAACTCCTGCGTTGCACGTCTAACCATCGGAGCTTTTCAGTTCTTTGGCCCTAAAGATGTCGACTATTTTTCGAAATATATCTCAGCTCTGTGTATTCATCAACTGGAATTAATCAATTAATCATCATCATCATCAGTGTTTTTACGTCCGTCGCTGATCATCGAACTTCTCCAGAATTTGCCACCCTTCTCTATCGCAGACGTTGCAGAGCCAGTATTTTCTGAATTTGTCTGGCTCGACTCTCCATCCAGTACTCTGCCGGCCTCGGTTACGCATGAGATCTCTGGGGATCCATGTTGCTCATCATCATCATCATCATCATCATCATCAGTCTTTTAGCGTCTGTCGTTGGACATGGACCTTCCCCAGGATTCGCCACAATTCTCAATCATGGGCGTCGCTGAGCCAGTATTTCCAGAATCTTTCCAGTTCATCTCTCCATCTTGTGTTCTGTCGGCCTCAGTTTCTCATCTTCCACTGTACATCTCTGTGTATTTTTCTCCCTGTTCATTCATTCAGATTTGTTGTCTTGTTTTGTTTTGTTTTCACCATTACAATGTTGTCCATCAGTTATTTGCTATTCTTGCGACATGGCCAGCCCATTAATTGATTCTATGATGTCTCTGACTCCTGTCTTCTCCCGAATGTATTGTGCTGTCTTATGGTCTCTCCATGTGAGGTTGAGTATGATTCTTCCATGCGAACATCGCATGGTTCTCAATTTTTAGGTTTGTCTCTTGGTAAGGTTCCATGTTCAAGCTCCATAAGTAACTATTAGGAGCAAGCATCGGTTGTATACCCTTCTTTTTAGGATTAATGTGATCTTGTTTTTGAAGATTGAGCTTGCTCTGCCAAAGGTTGGTCATCCTAGGGTGATTCTTTGCTTGATTTCTTAAACTATTTTTTAAAATATCAATTATATTTTAAAATAGAATTTTGACACCTTTGAAAATCATGTGGGTCAATCTATTCTAACAGTCTAAATTCGATTTTCAGTAAATATTTATTTTTTTAAAAATCTATTTTAGTTGCGCCTTTGTTTCCCTTTACGCTTTTACCAGTGCCGTCTTTATCGGGAATTTGATTACCTGTACCATTTTTTCCGGGCCATTTCTACCAGTGCTAATTTACGTGAGTCATTATTATCAAGCGCCTATCAACTCATGTGACAAGAAGAAAAACTAGCGGCAAAATATGGAAGTATATTGAAAATATCATCATCATCATCATCATCATCATCAGTCTTTTAACGTCCGTCGTTGGACATAGACCTTCCCTAGGATTTGCCACATTTCTCTATCATGGGCGTCACGGAGCCAGGACTTCCTGAACTTGTCTAGCTCGTCTCTCTATTTAATATTCTGCCGGCCTCGGTTGCGCATGTGATCTCGGGGGATCCATGTCATGAGTCGTGATGTCCATTGGCATTAAATGAGTGCTTTTGTAACTAAAAAGGTACAATGATATTTTTAAACGTTGACCGGAACTAAATTCACAGGAGCGGAAGTTACAGTTATGCTGAGGCACCTAAAAAAACAGAATTAAAGTCACCAGAAGAAAAGTCTCTGACCAAAAGTTATCGGATAATTTTTTTTAAATGAAAAAGTAATTGTAAACAACTGTAGCCAACAAAGGTGATGAAAGGTTATTTCCCTTTTTATATGTGCGTGTATTTGTTGGTTTATACGTTTATTTGCGAGTTCCAGTGCTCCTGGCCATACCGTTTTGTCAACAGACTTGAAAATTGGCATCAGTACTTTCCTACACTCCTTCTAAAAATACTTTTTCGTTTTTTGAAAAAGGTTTTTTGATCTTTGGGGACCTTATCAGTGGAAAAAGCCAAATATATAATGAATAGAATTTATTCTGACCATATATATTTTTCCATTGAATTTTTTCATGACTTCAAAATTTGACGCTAACGTTGTTCAATTATTGACTGTGATGGTGTGTTTTAATTCAATTTATTCTAAATACATATTTTGATTTTTTTAGTAAATTTGAATAAATGAAGATTCTTTTGTGATTTATTTACCATTTTGGGGGATGTCTAAAAGCTTTGAAGCAAAATGTGGCATGTCCCTCCGAATATCGTTTTGAGCACAATGTAGCCCAATGGATATAAGTTTGAAAACGGTGTAACTTGTCTCTCTGAATTCCAAAGCGAATTGTAACATGTCTCTTGAAAATCTGAATATCATAATGAAGTCTGTTCCTCTGAATACTGTTTTGCACAAATAATATCCAGTCAACCTGACTATCATCTTTTCGTTTCATCTTTCTTTCTTTTTTCTTTTTCCCTTCTCTCCCTCTCTCCCCCTCTGTCTTTCTCTTGTTCTCTCGTTTTTCCTTCAACTGTTTTAAAGCATTTTCTCAACATCTCTTTTGTTCTCGTATGCTTCCTTTTTTTTTTACAGTTGTTCTATCTTCCTTTTTTTGTCTTTCATTAGATCTTCTTATTCTTTCTTTCTGTTATTTTAATTTGTCTTCATTTCTTTTCTGCTTCATTGTTTTTCTCTTTCTCTAACCCTCGCTTTCATACCCTCTTTTTTTTTTTTCATTTTTTTTCCTTTCATTCTTTGGCTCTTCTTGTTGCCGTTTCACCCAAAATCTCATTCTCTTATTCCCTGATATTTTAATTTTTCTTTCTTTAGCCGTCATTTTCACTTTCTTCCTGTTTGCCTTTATATTTCATATCCTCTCTCATTGAATTCATTTTTCAACTTATTTCATTCTCTTTTTTATTGTCTCCCTTTATTTATCAATTCTTCTGTGTTTATATCCCTTTCATTTTTTTTTTAGCATTTACATCTCTCTTATCTTTCGTTCACCCCTTGTTTTCTTTTCTTACATTCTTTCCTTACTTTCTTTCCTTACTTTCTTTCCTTACTTTCTTTCTTTTCATTTTTCCCAAGTAAAAAAGTACACTTAACACAAATTCCTTCATCCTTCCGTAGTTTTTGAGAACTCTTATCTGTCGAAAAAAGTAAAAACATTTTTCTAACGCTGTGACTCTTGTTGGATAAGGGGTCTTGTAATAAAAACTAAAGAGAGAGAAAGAGACGGTGAAAGAGAGACAGAGAGAGTATGAAAGTCAAATGAGGTGATGGAGTAAATACTTTAGCGATAGGAAATACCAAGAGCCTTTAGGTTGAGTTCAGCATGAGATTTGACAAAGCTGGGAACGCGCACTTACTGAGTTTTAATCATGGCCGGCGATACAGCAAGCAGAACTTTCGGGGTTGGAAGGATGAAAGAGATTGTCAAGTGTTTCGCCCCAACTTCAGACGATTGGTTTGAATAGAACTAGCCAAGGCCAAGGTACCCAAAAACGATTTTTGGAGCCGGGAGGCGATAAGCGCCCTTTGAAGCGGCTCGTTCCACTACAATAAATTCTAGAGGACTTCGAATTTCCCAAAGGGTGAGATAAGTATATCGAGATATATG
>OY735234.1:3318107-3395607 GCA_963457665.1 Thysanoteuthis rhombus | reverse complement strand
GTAAGATATTCCTACGACTGCAGAGTAGAGAGATGAGTGGTGAAAGCATAATTTTCAAATCCCTACTTTCCAAGAACGTTGTTAGTTCATTAAGACTGCTTCCTGATGGAAGCAGGTTCGGGTCCTGCTCGGTGATTAACTGTTTATTCGTGTACGTGGTCGGCTGTTTGATTTGCTACTTGGTTAACTCCGGTCACGGACGAGATATATTTCCTTATATAATGTCTCTATAATTATCACATTCCGTAGGACATTAACTGTTCAATCTAATGATGTACATGATATGATATTATACATATCTATACATATGATATATATAAGTGCAGTCGAGAAGTCGATGAGCCTTGAGCTTCAAGTCCTGCTTTTATGCAAGTTGCGAATTGCGTAGATCCTCGTTCTAGTAACAGAGTTTGGAATGTGAAAAGAAATGAAAATGAAGTCATTCGTGAGCATCACACAGTGAACTAGAGTTACGGTTTAAGTAACCATAAGATGATTTTTTTTTTTCGCTTTATGTGACTGCAGAAGAAGATATATATTGGTCTATCTATTCTAACAGTTTGAATTTGATCTTCAGTAAATATTTATTAAAAAGAATACAAAAAATGATCTATTTTAGTTGCACCTAGGTTCCATGTTTCAGCTCCATAGGTGACAATCGGGAGGATGCATTGGTTGTATACTCTTCTTTGGGGGATTATTGGAATCGTCCGGTTTTTTGAAGGTTGAGCTTGCTCTGCCGAAGGCTTGCCATTCTAGAGTGATTCTTCGTTTGATTTCTTCTTTTATGGGTTACATAGAGATTCGTTTTCCAAGGTAGATGTAATGGTCTACTTTCTCCAGTTTTGCATCTTTGATTTGGTGCTATGGTTAGATAGTAAATAGGCACCCCGCTCTAAATCACTCAAAAATTTGTTCTTCCCAAAACTTTCAGTTTTGAAATTTTCACCATGTTCATTGATTAGGCATGTCAAAATTGGTGGAGCTGCACCCATGTGTGTAGGTACTTTTTATTGCACGACAAACATACAAACAAATACCTCTCATATATATATATATATATATATATATATATATATATATATATATATATATATATATATATATAAATATATATATATATATATAGAGAGAGAGAGAGAGAGAGAAAGATAAAGAGAGAGACAAAGGGAAATTCGATAAATCTAGGTAGGTATCCATGTAAAAAGCGAGAGAAATCGGTGAATTTGGTTCTGGTTTTCAAGAGAGAAATAGATTTGTGCCTTTTGCTCAAAACTCCTATCGAAAGTGTTGGAACATTTTGTGTAGTGGCAGTCAGGAGTTGGAGAATTATGTCCAAGATGAGAGATAAACGTACAGATATCACATTGTACTCGAGTAAATACGGTAGATAGATAATGTCATTCCATATTTCGCTTCTCATTTTCCTGATAGGAATTCCCCTACTTTTCTCGATCCTTAATCCCCTTTTTGTCCTTCACTTCCTTCTTTTCATCCATTTTTTTTCTCTTTCCTCAAACACATTCTTCTTCTTTTTTTTCTTTGGCAATTGCTATATTACCTGGCACCTTTTGTACATGCTAAACAATTACTTACCATTTCATCTTATTTCTCCATTTTTCCTCTCCTTTCTCTCCTCATCGTCCGTAGCGTAATGAAAAAAAATAGAATAAAAAGTCCCGATGAAGTATCCTTGTGTGCGGATAGCAAAAATAAAATTGAAACGGAACTCTGCAAAATGAACCATCCAACGCAATCGAAAAACTAGAGAAGGCAGAGAAATGATTGAAAAAAATACAAAATACCCTCGGGAGACGCTGTTCGTACTCCACAGGCTGTTCTCCGACCGTGTAATGTGTATAATCGTCGACCACTTGGGCATCCAGCAAGGCATTTTAGCTTATTGGCCCTTGCCAAAGAGTACGGGTTAAGAACACGTGCCCTGCAGTGTCAGTTTCGTGCTTAGCGTGTTATTGAAAAGAATTCGATGGCTTTATCAACAATTCAGGAACAAAACGGAAAAGAAGAGAAAGTTTACAGATGTCTGATTTAATACCATTTTATATCTTTGTAAATTTTTCTTTTTTTTTTTTTTGCTCTGTACACACTGATGCATTCTGTGTATGTGTGTGACTGAACAATCACTCATACATACGAGCACGTGCACACACACACCCACACACACACACACACACGCACTATTGATCCGTCGTATATGATTAGGAAACACTCATGGATTCATAGATAGATACACAGGAGACAATCTCTTGCGTCTACACAAATACATCAGAATCAACATTATCTGTATGCATCATGTTATCTTTCATATAATCCAGCTGCGTATGGGCAAGGCTTGATAGATCCAAGTCTGAGGCTCAAAGCCATATTTATGTCTGCACAAAACAACTGGTAGATATTCTTATCTAACTTGTGAGAACACAGAGAAACAATTGATATATATATATATATATATATATATATATATATATATATAAACCGTTTTATTGAAATGCAACCAATAATATTCTTTTCCATCTTCATTCAGTGCTTTTAGCTCTTATATTCCAATTTCATCTGGGTTAAAATGGAAGAAAATTCGGAGTACAAGTCTCATGGCGAGGTTTAATGCACTATTTTAAGAGCCACCTTTGCTCCATCAAACTGATCTGGTGACAACAAATATTTGGAACAACATGATTGCCAGCTTACACCCTGGCACAAAGCCACATCTAGTATCTCTCCGATAATGACCATTTTATGTAAATAATATCATGCTGAATGACACACGTTTGCATAAAAAAATTTGTGTATGAAATAAGAGCGCTTTAGAAAATATGGTTGTAAGTGGTAAGTGTATGAATAGAAGAATGCAGTTGAGTAGTCGATGAGCCCTGAGCTTCAAGTTTCGCTTTTGTGCAAAGTTGCAATTTGAGTGGATCCTTGTTTTAGAAACAGATGTTGAGGTCATTGTGAAAAGAAATGAGAATGAAGTCGTTCGTGGGCATCTCACAGTGAACTAAAGTTACGGTTCAAGTAACCAGAAGAATTTTTTTTCACTCTATCTGACCGGAGAAGATTAAGGAAGCAAATGAATATACATGTACAAAAATCGGTTAGCCAGGATTACGCTGAAAAGATAAAATACTTTTCTCCCTCTTGCAGACTTATCAATCTCCTACCCGCGGTGTTACTTTCATTTTTCATAGTTTCCTTTTTGCTGCACATTTATAGCGTTTTTTTTTCTGTCTCTGTTATACCTTTTTCCCCAAAGTTGAAAAAAACGAAGTTGTAAAGAAATTATGTCAACTGCAAGGTTTCCACGTTCCACTGGGTCAATGATAATCATTATAGACTTCAGCTCGTTTTGGATTATAGTCAAAGGGGCAAATATTTTAATATCTGAATAAAAATGCGTGTTGAAGCTCACATAATCATCATTGAGATATTCATAAATACTAATGAATACTGAATGTTTGCTTTGTGATTGTGTATGTTTTTCCCCTGGCTTGGTATATGCAATTACACAGATACAAACACCTCCACTTCCGCTTCTACCAAACAATCTAACAAAAATATTCACATTGTCCTCTTCAGCATTGAAATGTAAAGAGCATATTTTTCTCTGTGAATTGCTGAACATATTTTTCTCTGAAAAAGATGGCTGGCCCCCGTCGAAATGCATCGAAATACGCCCACGGAATAATAATGCCAATGTTACCTACTTAACCATAAACTACACCACAAACCAAAGGTAATCAGAACGTATTTCCATCATAGCCCGTTTAGGTGTCTGCAGTGGCGGAACGGTTAACGGCACGAAGAATAGAATCACCTTGAGTGGTTTCAAACTCCAGAAGAGACAATTTGTATTCACTAAGCATCACTATAGTTGGGAAAGGCATGAATCTATTTTGTCTCCCTTTCCTGTGGCTATGGATAAATAGTATGACAGATTGAGTTTTCAGCTTCTGTTAGCAACCAGCCGAAAAGATTGAAAACTCTGGAGTGACGGTGTCCGTCGGGCTAACTTGTACTTGACAGACCCAAGATGAAAATAAATTTTGATGTCCCATCGATCCTACATTGGATATAAAAACATATTCCATTATTTGTTTTCTTACAAATACTCCATGATATCAAGAAGTAAAGTATATCTATGTACAAGCAAAATTCGCCATGAGTCCAGTTGTCCGCAAGCAATTACGTACAAATACTCTTGAACGATAAGGAAGGGGACATACACGACTATTCAAATATTAAAAATTGGAGATTTGCTTTGTCTCTGTAAGACACAATATTGCCCCAGGAATAAGGTCAAGTTGCAGTAATAAATATAGGACGAAACTAGCATCCGTTTATATAGAAAAATGTGACAGGCTGAATATTTTTTTGTTCTCTTCTCCAGGCCATCATTCTTTCTCTTGATGAAAAAGCGAGCACAAAGAATGGCATTGGAGAACATTTTGTTATTAGAAGTATTTTTTTTTTTATTAAGTCATGAATAAAAGTATAAGCAGAAGGAATGAATGGATAAAATGAAGTAAAATAAAAACACTGCTGGTTAGTCATTCAATAGTAACATGACCATCGTCTTTTGGCAGTATTCTGTGTTGGCGGTGATCAGTTACGAAAATGGAAAAGAGATGACTCAATGGATGAGTTACCTCTCTCTTTCTTTTGGACAGTGGTTAATAAGATGAAGGCTGAAATTTAAAAAAAAAAGCGTGAAGTCAGGAATATATTTAGCATAAACTTACAAAGCTAATTGAATCCACTACTGAAAACCTATTTAGCGGGAGATTTAGAAAAAAAGCATTAAAAAAACCGCGTTAAATCTACACATAATAAGGAGTAGGTGTTGAAGATTTCAGAGCGGTTGATACATAGGCAGCTGCCCCGCCAGACTAACTTATAAACTATGCAGTTTTGGTGGCAGTCTTGGTTGACAGTTAAAACCTGAAATTGGTTGGTTGAATCCAGTGATTCTGTAAAAAGCTAATCTTTCTTGTTGGTCAGTCATCTACAGTGAATATAAAGACATCAATCATGTCCTGAGATTTTAACTTTCTACACTTTCTTGAATACTACACCACACTACACTTGCACAAATAACAATAAAAAAAGGGGGGAATTTCGTGAAAGAAAAACCAGTAGAGAAAAGACAGCAATGACAGTTATATAGAATATTCAGATATTAAATTTACCTGTTGTGACCTCTGCATGTGTTTGTCAGAAACTTCTGATTTATTCAAAGGTCGTATCAGGTACCTTCAAAATTCCCACTCTGTACATTTTTCCATTGTTATTTTTAGATGAATTCTTATTTCAAGAATCTATGTATTAAATCTATTATACAGTCCATGATCAAAGAATCACTAATTTTAATCTGTAATAGTGAGTTATTTACTCGTTAGTTTTATCACTATTAGTATCCGACTATGGTTCTTTCATCTTACTTTTGTTGCTTTTAATCGCAACGTTCCGATTGATTTTATTATCTAGGATCGATTCTAAGATTGATATCCTTTTCTGAGACTGGAACTGCACACATTTTCTTTTTCTTTTTAATAAAATAGATTAGACTGGTCAGACTGTAACAGGCTCAAGCCCAACTCTCACTTCTAGTCCGACATAAGATGATTACAGCAACTTTTGTATTGTGTATGTAATGAATAAAATATTAAAAATCTACATCTAGTATAAATGTATTTATTCATTAGAATGAAATATACCTTCGCGTATTTGTATCATACATTTTCGTAAAGACTTGTCAGTTTTGATCATTCGGCAAGAGTAGCGCCTACCAATGACTTGGTCGAGATTTCAAGTCACACGAAGGAAATTTCAAAATGATTTCAAAATCCTAGGAGTGGGTTTATTCTATTTCAAAGTGTGTGAAAATGGGCCTTGGGTGTTTGTTCAAAATTGTCCGGCCCCTGGCGAATGAAAAACTGAGCTCTTGAAGCAGATTGAATAGTATTTGATTTCAATCTTACATTCACAGATTATTAGATGATTTTCCACATACTCAGAATTTTGGCTCCGGGACGCTAAAAAAGGTTGAGAACCACTGACCTAGATGCTTGACCAACTGGGTATACCAGGTGCTGTGAGCAGTTGTGGGTCATGCTTAGTGTTTGTTTATTTATTTATTTATTTATTTTACTTTTTCGTGTTTTGATATTTTTTTTTTTTTTTGATATTGAAATACATAAACTTTATATACGTTTGGGCTGAAACATCTGACGTTGATTCTTTTTTCTCCCCTCTGACACACATACTAAACCTACAAGCTACACTCCACCTTAATGAAATGTATCTACGGGATTCTAGCCTGTTCGCTGAGATTTTTATCTTGTGCTGTGTATGTATCTTTTTTTTTTATAAAGGTCGTGTCCGACTAACATTAAGGGAAAAATAAAAAGTATCTATCTATCTATCTATCTATCTATCTATCAATCTATCTATCTATCTATCTATTATATAAAACAACTGACCCCATTTGTCAAAGTGTCCACCTCTTGAACATTGGCGCACCCACCCAAATTTAGCATACATACTCAATGGACTTGGGGGACAGTTTTGAAGTAAACAGTGCTGATGATTTTTTTAAGGGTATTTAGAGGTGGTTTTATTTGCAACGTAACTATATTGATAGACTTAGTATTCACTTCCCGTTCAATATGCATGCACGTATGCATTCGATTATACATTGTATTTATCATGTTACATCTTTCTATTATCTCTCTCTCTCTCTCTCTCTATATATATATATATATATATATATACATATATATATATATATATATATATATATATATAAATATTCATATATATATATATATATATATATGTGTGTGTGTGTGTGTGTGTGTGTGTGTATAAATGGATGAATAAGGACACATTTACATAAATGGCATCTGACTGACACAGATATACTGATAGATTGATACACAAAAAGACGAACAAGTGAAAAATAAAATAAAATAAAATAAAATGCCGGACACTAAATATGGCGACTATTCATAAATCGGTCTTGACACGATAACAATATGAAAATTGTCCTAAATATGACTTTTATAAGTATAGGAACTTGAGTATGTTTGCTAGGGATGGGAATAAAAGGGAAGAGAGTCGAAGTTATTCCTCATAGAATGGGATTTTTTCTTCTCTTTACCCATATTATTTTATTATTTTTCCGATCTGTTTGATAAGATGTTCGGATTATGATAAAAAGAAATATTATTTTGTCGGCTGCTTAGACGTTTTCAAGCCGAACGGAGACGGATTGCCGCCCGAGACGAAGGCAGAGAGACAAAATTGAAAACACTTCGGACAACATATTAGTCTAGAGACATCTAGACACGGAGAAGTGGGCAGGGGATGGAGATTGGGGGAGTGGGGAATAGGGACACGAAGGGGGGGGGATAAGAGGTGAAGACAGAAAGAGAGTAGAGGAATGAGTAGAGCGAGGTGGTAATTAGAAAGAGGAAGAATGGAGAATAAGAGAAAAGAAGGGAAGGGGGAAGGAACATGAAGGAAATGAAGGGGTAAAGAGGATGAAGGATGATGAAATAAAAGGGAGGGGGAGAAGGAGAGATGAAATGAAAGAGAGGGAGAGGAAAGAGGAGTAAAGGGGAAGGAGAAGACGGAAAAGGGGGGAATGAAAGGGAAAATTTAAGAATAGGAGAGGAGGAGTGGAAAAGGGAAGACGAAAGAAAAGAGGAGGAGGAATGGAAATATGAAAATGAAAGAAAAGAAGAAAAAGCAGAAGATGTAAGAAAAGGAGAGGGAACGAAAGAGGAAGATGGAAGAAAAGGGAGAAGGGAAGAGAGGGAAGATGAAGTGAAAGAAGGAAAGAAAAGGGGGATTAAAGTAGAAGGGGAGGGGAAGATGGGATAAAAGGGGGAAGAAGTGGGAGGAGGAAGATGAAAGAAGGCGGAGAGGAGTGAAAAGCAGACGATGAGAGAAAACAAAGAGGAAGGAAAGAGAAAGATGAAATAAATGAGAGGGAAAAGAAAAAGTAATAGAGGAAAGGAAATTAGAGGTGGGAGTGGGAAGTGGAGGATGAAAGAAAAGGGGAAGAGTAGTGGAAAGAGGAAGATGAAAGAAGAGAGGAAGACGGGAAAAATGGAGAAAAATGGAGGAATATGCTGATTGGTGGAAGAAGAAAGAGATAAATCGTTAGAGAACAATATAGAATGGAAGAAAAAGAAAGTCGATGAAGATGAAAAAAAATACAAATAAAATCTATTGAAAAGACGGATATTTGAAAAATAACGAAAAGGATTGATTATTGTAGTTATAGTAATCGCTCAGATGGTGTAAAGGTCAGCATGCCTGTCTCACATGGTATGACATTAGGACAAATTTCCATAGCACTCAGCTGCTGACTGAGAACACCCTAAGCTATGTGAAAATGACTGTGAATTGAGTCACACCCTCCCTCATTCGAAAGGATTGTAGCAAATCGAAAAAGAAGTATTCGGGTCACCTTCGGCCTCCATTGCAGTAAGACCTTTGATTTGACTATGATGGTATTAATGTATACAAAGTTGGTGATAAGAAGATTATCATTTTGTACACCTGTATTCACACCTAAAGTACCTTGTAGCACTTGCTAGAGATCAAGTGACCGCAAGTCTCAGAAACACCCCCGCACTTTCCTCGGTATTCTAGCTGATTTTTAGAAATACAGATTCCCCCTGCCATCCGAAAGTAGAATATTTCTATGCAATATTTTCCGAGCCAAATTGTGTAAAGCGAAAAATCAATTACCATTAACAAGGAAAAAACATATTTTCACGAGAAAAGTATATCTTGAGTTTTGAAGGGGTGCGTAGGTTTATAGGAGGTTTGCAGGTTATTTTCACTGTGAACACATAACTGTGTGACAAAAAAAATGCGTGAGGCTAAGTAATCAAATACACTGTCGTATTTCAAGGTTTCCCCATCAGGTTAAACAGACAACAGACCTCAACCTTCGACGTTGGGACCGGCAAACATAGAAGAAGTCTATTTTGGGGGTCCACGAATTCTCAGAAATATTCCCCATACGAATTAATGGTAATAGCTTCTTTGCTTTCTACCATTTCCAATAGCGGGGAAAAAAAACTCTCGATGTAAAAGCAGAATTAAGTGGAGCGAATTTTCGAGAGACGTACTTGTATTTTTCTTTCAATGATTTCAATTCCTTTCCAGGTTCACAATTCTCCCAGTATTTTTGCAAGGTTCTTCGAGAGTTTTCCGAGTGTTCTAATAATAAATACAATCGCCAACTTCATATCATATAAATTTTAATATTTCCCTGGCAAGGTCCAGATATTCACTCAGTTATTCATTTTTCTCCATTTGATTATGTGTTTTTTTGCAGAAACAGCAATATGCACAATCTGACAGATGTTCTTTCTTTTGTTTACGGTGACTATTTCTTGGCTTGAATCAGGCGATCTGATCGAATTTCAAAATTTGATAGAATTCAAGGTTTTTCTATTCTCTTGGACAAATGAAATATTTGATAGGACAAACGAGAGATTGGTCATGCGTGGCAGAATGAGAGGAAGAGAGAGACGAGGCAGTGTAAAATGGAAGATATATACATATATATATATATGTATATATATATATATATATATATATATATATATATATATATATATATATATATATGTATATATATATATATATATATATATATAGAGAGAGAGAGAGAGAGAGAGAGAGAGAGAGAGGGGGGGCTAAGAGGAAGAAATAGGTGGACAGTACCAAATATACGATATTAGAAAAGAGTAGGAGGCAAATGAATACTGAGAAAGATGGTGGAACGAGGAACTCCTTGCTCTCCCTTCTCTCAAAAGTGTTAAAGGAACGAAGAGGAAGAGAAATATAAAGATAGACGAGGTGAAAAGTGCAGACGGAACAGAAATGAAAGAGAGAAAGGGGTGTAAACTTGAAAGAGAAAAGAAGAAGAAAGTAAAGAGGAACGGAAAAAGAGGAGGAGAAAGGGTGCAAAACTGAAAAAAGAGGACAGAGACGAAAATGGAGAGGGAAAGAAATAGAAGAGAGAAGAACTTGAAAGTGGGGGAGGAGAACAAAAAAAGACAAGACGTGAGAAAGTAAGAAAGAAGGATAGAGGATAAGAGAGGAGGAGGAACAGCTTTTTTGAAAAAGAGGAGCGAAAAGGAATGAGATAAAAGAAAAACTGAAGCGAGAAAAATACAGGTTCCTTCGATAATTTTTTTTTCAATTATTGTTCTTACGCGGTGGATAAAACATAGGAAGGGATTAGGGAACTAAAGCAAGATTCTAATAAAGAAAAGAATTTGTAAGATAAGTAATGTACAGAGGGAGGAATGGCGCATGGATCTACCCCAAAGTTTAATCAGTTTTCCCATAGTCTATTGTCCAAACTTCCACAGAATATCATTGAAATTCATTGAGCACTTTCATATATATATATATATATATATATATATATATATATATATATATATATATATATATATATATATATGAGTCAAGTCGAGTCGGCAATCCTGAAATTTCGGCAATATGTGATTTCAACATCGAACAACGACGTAGGGAGGATAATTGTTCATGGATCCGCTCAAAAATTTTATCACTTCTCCCATTACCCAAAGTCCACTCTTCCACAAAATAACATCGAAATTCATTGATAACTTTTAAAGATCAAATTTTGGGCGATATTATGTGGTTTAGACATATAATTACGACATATGGGAGGTAATTTTGCATTGATCCGCTACGAAATTTGATAGGTTTTCCCGTAGTCTATTGTGTACCCTTCCAGAAAATGTCATAGAAATTGATTGAGAATTTTTAGAGATATCGTGTGAGCAGACATGGAATTATGGCAATATTATGTGGTTTGGACATATAAATACAGCGTAGGGGTGATAGTTTTTCATGGATCCGCCCCAAAATTTAATCAGTTCTCCCGTAACTATTGTGGGCCACTTCACAGAATTTCATAGAAACTATTGTGTGTAGAGGAGTCATGAGTGTATACACAAATCTGATTGAAAAAAAAAAAACAAACAAAAAAAATCGGAAAAATATCTCTCATGCAGAAAACAATCCATTGAGCCCTCCCTCCCCTTCAAACAAAAAAAAAATTCCTGCACTCTTTCTCACCCCATTACCCACTCTTCCATAAAATGTCATTGAAATTCGTTGAGAACTTTTGGAGATTAACAGATTAACTTATACGACCGAATACATTTTCATTTTTTACTTCGTTGACATCAATATAGATGATTCGAGATATATTAAGTATTGAAAATACACATAATGAATTGAATGAAAGAAAGAAAGACGGAAGGAAGGGAACATAAAGTGAAGAATTGAGGGTAACTGATGTAATTGAAATAATGATAGATAAACATAGATTAATGAGGAGAAAGAAAATTCAAACAAACAAATGAGTAACCAAGTAATTAAAAAGAGAGAGAAAGAAGGTAGAAAATGGTGACGTAATGAGTGAGAGAAAGAAAGACGGAAGAAAAATATAGAAAAAGAGTGAAAAATCTAAAAAAAATAGGAAAAAGATCTGAAAAAATAAGCAAAAATATCTGAAAAATAAGCAAAAAAATCTGAAAGATAAGCGAAAACTCTAAAAAAAATGAGCGAAAAATCTGGACAATAGGCAAAAAATCTGAAAAATAAGCAAAAAATCTGAAAAATGAGCATAAATAAAGGGAAAGATAAAAGGAATGAAATGATTTCTTCACGTGTTACTCCTACTCTATTTCACTTCACAAGACATCACACGTGTATACATAAACAAATGTATATTTTGTCGGTCTTTGCTCTCTTGTAAGAGCTGAAATTAATATTGCTAATAACCTTAACACAAGGGACCCCTTCGCTCATAAACATCGCCGTTTTCGATTCAGTAAAAGAACGAGTAGGTTTAAACTTCTTGGTATGTGCGATGGACTTGAGAAACAGGAGGGTGCTGAAACCTCTTTGTGGGACACGATCATGGAACTTTGTCAGATTTAGCAGAATTTCGAGCTGATGCTGTCATTTACCAGCACTGGTTATGGAATGGGTTCAAATTCCGAATGGTCGTATAATCTTTCAGTTCCAAATCTCATGACAGTCAATCTTATATTGAATATGATCTGCAATAGCCGCATAGTATCCATATATTATAACTAGCTGAACATCATTCTATGGGAAAGTTATGATTCAGTTTATAGATTCCCATTCTAAAATTCTTCTAATTCAGAAAAAATAGTCCATCCCCTAAGTCTATTGAGTATATATTCCAAACTTATACCACTTTTGGTGGAGCTGCGTCACTGTCTAACCAATGTTCAAGGGGGTGTCAGAGACAAAGAAAGAGCAAGGTGTCTTATAGAAATAAATTATTGATCGATAATATGGTATGAAGTATGCATGTACATGGAACAGAAGGCACGGGTTCCGTTTAGCAGTAGAGTTACATTGTGTATAGGATCCCCTAGAACCCTTATTAATTATTTTTTTTGATTAACCAAATAATCCAAATTGTTCCCGTTGGTCGACTAATTAGATGATCCCGATAATCCTAAAAAGAAGAGTATACAACCAATGCATTCTCCCGATAGTCACTTATGGAGCTGAAACATGGGACCTAACCAAGAGACAGACCTGCAAACTGAGAAGTATGCAACGTGCGCATGAGAGAATCATGCTCAACCTTACATGGAGAGACCACAAGTCAGCACAGTATATAAGGAAGAAAACGGGTGTCCGTGACATCATAGAAACAATTAAAAAACTCAAATGGCAATGGGCAGGCCATGTTGCAAGGATGAAAGACAACCGATGGACATCACGTCTCACAACATGGACCCCCAGAGATCACATGAGAAACCGTGGCCAACAGAAAACAGGATGGAGAGATGAATTAGACAGTTTAGGAAATACTGGCTCCACGACGCCTATGATAGAGAATTGTGGCGAATCCTGGGGAAGGTCTATGTCCAACGACGGACGTTAAAAGACTGATGATGAAATTTGGTTGGGTTCTGCGAATGTTAAACCAATGTTTAAAGTGAGGGGCAGACACAGACATACTCAGTTGTCGAATATGTTTTAATTATCTTATATGAATTGATGGGGTAAGTGTGATGTTTATATACGCTTAGCTTCGTACATGTGTCTACATGCGTAAAACACAACAGAATGATCTTTTTTCCAATTAGGTCGATGAGACTGCCTCATGAAAAAAGTATCATTCTATGCAAGATTTGGCGGTGTAGCATTCACAACCAGTAGCTTTTAGACTTAAGAAAACTTTTACAGCCTAATGATGAAAAAAAAAGACTGTTTTTACAATTAGTGTGGATAAACATCAATACGTACTCTCCAAAGAAAGAGCCAATAATATAATTTTCCATATAACTGATACTGCCACGGACGAAGCGGCGAATGAATATCTGTGAATTCATTAAAGGGATAATTTTTTTTTTTAAATCATTTACACAGACCAAGTGTTGATTCAAAATAATATCCGCTGAAGGTCTGATTGCCAGAATGATTGTGTATGATCCTTCTCAGCTCGAGAAGTTGATGTTCTCATTCTGCAACATGAATGACGGCAAGAGCCAATAAAAAAGAAGGGTAAATAACTTCGATTGCTTCGATAGAAATGACTGTTTATACTCACCCAAATATCATATACTATTTGTTACCCTATGGAAAAAAAACATGCTTAATGGAATTTTTATGAAATAAAAAGAAATAAACTATATATATATATATATATATATATATATATATATATATGTGTGTGTGTGTGTGTGTGTGTGTGTGTGTTTGTGTGTGTGTGTGTGTGTGTGTATGTACTGTAAGTGAAGTGTTGTTATACTGTAAGTGAAGATCGTAGAATAATAATAATAATAATGATAATAATAATAATAATAATAATAATAATAATAGAGTCAGTATAATGATTATATCCCTATTTCTGTGGAGTTCGAGCGGTTTCTCTTACATACTTCAAGGCTTAATAGTCCACTATTCCAAAGATGTTAACAGTGTAAATGAATGATTAGGTTTTATTCAAAAAGTGAACTGAACTTAGATGTGAAGGTTGAATGATTGGTAAGTGATAATTTTATTAGCAAATGGTTACTTTCAAGTGGAAGAGTCCATTGTCACGGACAAATAAACAAAAAAAAACCCCACCGTTCATTATATTGATAGATATGATACATCTCTAAATTAGTGCTTTATTTTTCAGAAAGTGCTTAGGGCGATCCCAATATGCAGATAACATTCAAGGGGGGAAAAATGAGAAGAAAACTGTGCCAAATTTTTATTCAATTCATTCTATAGTTTTGCTCTTTATACCACACACACATACACACACACACACACACACATACACGCACACACACATACACATACACACACACACACACACAAAGACTTGATTATCTTAACCCCTTCAAGTTCTTTATTTAACACTTGACTTCTTTTGTTATTTTCACACTTTTGGTATTTTCGACTACCTTTTTTGATCATTTATGGTTGTTTCTCCATTTTTTCTGTCTTTTGTAATTCTTTTGTTCGTTTCTTTCTTCCTCCCTTTTTTCTTTGTTATTTGTATATTTCTTTGATTGATTCTTCATATCGATATTTGGTTCATTACTTCGTCTCTTTTCATCATTTTCCGTCTTTCTGGTGTTCCTTCTTTTTCTTCACTAGTTTTCTTTTTTCTTCCTTTTTTTTCTGCCTGTTTATCATTTTCTTTCTTTCTTTTTTTCTTTCTTTCTTTCTTCCTTCCTTCTTTTCCTTTCTTTTCCCCTTCCCTTCCTTCCTTCCTTCTTTCCTTCTCTCGTCTTTTCCTTTCTTTCTTTCTGTCTCTTTTTCTTCATGTCCTTCGATGTATTTTTTCTTATCTACATTTCTTTTCTTTCCTCTTAATTCTCGTCTTACCTTCTTTCCTATTTCCCTTTCTCTTCCTTTTCGCCCTTTTCACATACATAAAGTTCTTCCGGAACTTTTCACACGAGACCCTCTCCCAAATTAGGAAAAAAAGGGTAGGGGTTCCATCTGCTCAAATGAAAGATTTGATGATAGAAAAAAAATGGTGGATGATGTGTTGGCTCTAAGTACTCTCAGCTGGCGAAAAGGTCCTCCACTCAGTTCCACCCGACGATACCGATGCCATCACCCCCAAACCCCTTCAATCATTACTGTAGTCACCATCTCCACGACAGCGACCATTATCAATGCTACCATCGCTGACACTTTCATTATTATTATTGACATCGCCGCCACCGCCACCACGAGCCGTGCGAATCTGATCATTGTCGAAGTGGCTATTATCTATGGCTCTACTATTTCTACCATCAACCCCAACATTTAATTCAACCCGACTCGTCATTGAATCTCCCTCCCCCCCCATCTCCACTACCATCCTCATATTACGTAACCCTGATGGTTGGTATTACAAACACACCATTGGCACCTCTCTACGTTTATCAAAGCTGACACCATCAAAGCATCTCACAGTGTATGGGTAGCATACCTGACTGTACCCGATTTATGAAAGCGTGTTAGTCAGGGTGGCAAATTCATGGAAAATCCAGAATTTGAGATTTCGATCTGTACAAACTTCTCACGATGAACACATTGTTTATTTAAAAAAAATGTAAAACAAGTAATGTAAAATGTTTCTATCGAACCATTTTGAAATAAAGAGATTAAAGGCAATTCTCAAGAACATTACTGTAGATAATTGTTGTTTAATTTCATCGTGTATGATATGGTCGGAATATTTCCCCCATTCATTTGTTCACAACGTTTCAGCCGAGTACCCTCCGGTCTTCGTCGGGTGTTTCTGGTTCTAGAAAGTGGAATCACGCCCTAGAACGCATGTTGTATTGGACTTGCCATGTCACATCTTTATATATATATATATATACATATATATATATATATATATATATATATATATATATATATATATATATATATATATATATATATATATATATCGGTATTGTGTTTCGGAGTTGAATTCCGAGTTGCTTCCCTTTCATTAAATGACATATTTGCCTTTCCAGAAATGGCTTTCTTGATAAAAGGTTCCCAGGTGCTATTTATATCGCTGCTTGGTCGGCTAATTTTTCCGACTGGACAACGTAAGTGTGCTGCTCCTTTCGGGTGTCGTATCCACCGAATGTTCTCCCTGCATATAATTTTAACTCCACCCCTAAACGGCCTGTGCCCCCTTCACCCCTTCTATGCATGGTCAACAACGCCTGGTTTCTAACAAAATTCAGACATTGATAATTGTTATTTGTTTAACATACGGCTTACCATGTGACTGGAATTGTTACGTATGGTTCACCGGTACCAACGATCAATGTTCGAGCCTTGGTGATAGCAAGTACATTGAATGGCGATTTTTTAGGCTGGAAGATTCTCCAAATTTGAAAGATTTGTATAACACAATATCCCTTTTCCTCCATTTTCCGGTACCGTTCGGCCATAGATATCCACAATTAAGACATGAATTTTGGTTTTGTGCCAATGTCTATTTCACATAGAGGGATGTTTCATTGTCAGGTTTTCCTGATAGTACAAAACGAACATAAAATTATTAACATTTCTTGTTGAATCCAATAAGAATAATTTATAATCTTGGAAATGTCAACATTGTTTCAATAAAGGATCAGGTGGAAAACATATTGACAACCGTATTGTCTTCATAAATCTTCCACAGGGAATTACCACAACTTCCTCAGCTTTACTATCATTACGAGAACCATTGAAATTACGAAATTTCCTCATACCAAGATGGCTCCGACCTTGTGGACGCACACGCCAACCCTATAGACGCGTTTCAATTTCGACTTTTGAGGAAAAATAAAGAGATCTGTGTATTCTAACACACCTACTATTTTGCAGGTGTGTTGCTGACATATAAATCATCTTGATCACCTAAGGTCTGATATTTCCTTTTGTCTTATACTGTAAGTTTGCACCTGGAGTTTAGTGAAACGATACGGGAATGGATGTTTGTGACTAGGTACATATTCTTTTATTAATTATGATATTTTTCTTCATTCACTATCTTATGCCAAGTGTAATTTAAAAGCTTCATTCAGAGGTCATATACAAGAGTTCAGATTACTATCTTGGATAGTTTGCTTTTCTCTAGGGTTATGAAAAAAGTAATCTCTGGCTTGTAGGATGCAGCGTAGATTTTAGAGACTTATTTCGGGGAATAAATAGCATAAAGAAGTATTTATATTTGGGAGGAAAATAGTGCCAAGAAATACGGTGACTTATAGAATTATCGCTACTACCAAGGTTTGGCATAAACCCAATCTGATAAAAATGGTATTTCTTGGATAACTGAACGAGTTCAAATCGACCGTTTATGAGTTAGTCAGCTTTGAAGTGATTTGAAACGTGCAAATGAAGTCAAGCAAACAAGCAATGTGTCCACTTTGCACTTGCCAGGGTGTCAGTAACGTAGGTATTTAGTTCTTTCACTGAATCTCCATTTCATCCAGTATTGAACAGAGGATACTTTCCAAGTAATCCACCAAACATAAAAACTGCAGACATCAGTCATTACTTTAAATCTTTATTCCTAATGCCTAGATTTGTATCATTCATATTTCTGTATAATACAATGCTGGGTTGGTAACTGCCATTGATCTTGGCATTTCCATCACTTTTTAAACCGCCACCTTCCCTCCTTATCACTAAAAATAACACCCTAGCCCCACCACTGAAGCCATATCGGTCTATCCTATCGCATATAGCAGCGGGCAAATACGAATGTTATTGATGGTCAGGTTGATAAGAAGGAGCAATTAAATGTTGGTCTTGAAAACTGATTGGTAAGAGATTTGAAAAGAAAAAACTATTAGTCGAGTCTTTTAATAAGACAGACATCACACAATTTTTTTCCGTTTCTCTTCTTTATCCCACTCTCGTTCTTTGCTGTTTTGTTTTTTCTTTCCTCTTTATTTCTTCTTTCTTCTTTACCAACTCTTTTTATTCATACAGACTCGCTTGTCCCATTCTCACCTTCCTTGCTCTCTACCTTCTTTTTTTCTGTCTGTCTTGCTTTCTTTCTTCATCTTCTCATTTCTTAGATCCTTTATTCTATCAGCATTTTTGTCTCTCTTCATTATGCTCTTGCTTCTTCCCTTTCTTTTTTTCTTTTCTGTCATGCTTGCTTCATTCTTTCTTCCATTACAAGTTTCATTTTCTCGTTCTGCGCTCGCTTTTTTCCTTCGTTCTTCACTGTTGGATTCGTTATTTCACTCCTTCGTCACTTTCTTCCCTTTTTCTATTTTTCTTTCATTGCCAGTTTCCTCTTTCCTATCTTGCTTCTTTCCTATCTACTCTACTTTCCTTTCATTCTCTTATTATTACCTATTAACCTTTTCTTTCCTTGTCTGTTTGTCTCAATCTCTTCTCATTTCATTGTCACCTTTCTTTGCTTTTCAGATTTGTATTCTGCAAATAACTGTTTCACTCTGTGGACTAATTAATTTACCTTCACACACCCACACTTGAATCAAATACAGAAATTCTATTTGTATGTATTTATGCTTTATATCATCTTCGGGTTTAACTTCTGGAATAAAATAGAAAGTATAGAATCGAGCCTGACTGAACAAACATGGCGTAGAGGAGATCACTTTAGGGAATGAGTATAATGGTTTGATCTGGGCTCTCGCTCGCCACTGAGATCCAATAATTCAGTGGTAAGAACGGCTAGGCATTATACAAATCACCCTCCGTCATAGAGGGATGTGAGTTCGATTGTCACTTGAAACATATTCTTAATTTCGACACGTAATGTTAATTTATTCATTCACTGCAAAGGTGCCCAGCCTGCGTTTAGTAGCGATAAGAAAAGTAACTATAATTAAGATGAAGATAAACAGTAGCAAAATAATAATAATAATAATAAGAAGAAGAAGAAGAAGAAGAAAAATGATAATAATAATAATAATGATAGAAATAATGATAATGATGACAATAATAATAACAATGATGATAATGATAATGATGATATAATATCAATAATAATACTGATGATAATGATAATAATAATAATTAACTAAAATAATATACAAAAACAACGTTTCTCATCCAATGCAATGCCAAGTCGACTGATGCCAGGTATCTCTGCCGTTCATTTCATCTAACGAATGCAGAATTACCAGTGCCTTTTTTCTCTGGCTTGTGGCGTTCTCTGCGATACGTGGGCGACTGACATCTTTACGTGTACTTTATACTGAATTAAAAATGTAATGGAGAATAATGCGTAGGATGAAAATAGTACCACCCCGTCCCATTATCATTGGTACATTAGGCTACCAATATTGTATGTAACTGAGACAGAGTTGGTCACCATTTGCGGAATTACTCGTTGGATTTAGTGCATTAAGTTAGAAGTCTACAGACAAATGAATTGGAAATCTTTTACTTTTTATGTATTTGATAATTAATCTTTATGATTTTTACTCAAGGAAGTCAGTGCCTACCTTGCTTTCCCGGTTGCCCTTTCTCCCTCTCTCCTTCTTTATATATAATTATAAATTGTGATTATGGATTTAGAAACTTATTTGAAATGATTGATCTCTCGTTATCACACGATTGATGTACAACTTAGCCTACCAAACGTAAATAGAATTCTGCAGGAATCGAACCTGTGATCGATAGGGTGGGCGCTCCAACGTAATACAGCTGTTTAGCTTAACGGTAAGAGCATCGCTACATTGGGATGGTTATCCTATCGGTCGCAGGTTCGATTCGACCATTTTAAAAAAGTTTTGGTATCACATAACACAATCTATAATTATTCTGTTGGATAATACATATCCATTTCTGAATTTCTTTATATATATATATATATATATATATATATATATATCGGACATAAACTTAAGCACGTAGAATATGTATATGTACCTAAGCACTCAATTGAACAATTCTGAGCCTACAAACTGTACACAAACTTACATTCAATCGGAAATACACACGGAATCTTCATAAATACAAACCTGCACACTAACACTCACATATACACGAACACATACACTCCAATCCACAAACAAACCAACAAAAGACAAAGAGAAGGAGAGAGGAATGTCAACAAAGCCCTGACCAGTAAAATACAAAGCGGTACGATCGAGTGAGTAGTAAAAATTTGTGGCAGTCTCGAAGATTCCATATTCTCAACAACACACACCTCCTATCATTGCTGACCTCATGCATAACGACTGGCTTCTCTTTCCTCTATTTCTTTATTTCTGTCCGTGTTCACATTTTTTATTATATTTTTTTTCTATCTTTTGTAGTCATTAAATCCTATGTCAACAACAACACCAATAACAACAAAATGGTTTGCTGGCAATAACAAAAGCTTGTGTTATAATATGCGCATGTGGCAACGTCATTGGAGCCCTCTAAATCTTGCAAGAAAGGCGACTGGATTGATAGCCAATTGCTCTTCACATACAGTCACACCTTCAACGTGATTCTCCCTTTTCCTTCTCGTTGCTATCGTCAACCTTTTCGTCTTATCGTTGTCTTTCCACTGCCCTCTTTCGTTGCTGTTATTCAAACTCTTCTTCCTCTCCTTCTTTGAATTCTTCTTCTATTTGTTGTTGACATCTGCTCATTCTTTCCCCTTCAATTTATATTTCTTGTCTTCTTTTTTTTCTATTTTCATTTGACACATTTCACTTCCTCCTTTTCTTGTTATCATTCTCTTTCTTTCTCTCTTTCTTTTTTTCATGATATCTCCCGTTTCTTTCTTCCTGCTGTCCTTTACATTCTCCATATGTCTTCTTTCTTCTTCTTCTTCTTCTTCTTCTTCTTCTTCTTCTTCTTCTTCTTCTTCTTCTTCTTGACGTCTTTCACTCTCTTCAACCTTTCCTTTTTCTTCTTGTCTTTTGTTTGGTCTTCTTCACATTCTTCTTCTTCTTCCTCTTGACGACTTCTTTCACTTTTTTCTTCTATTTGTCTTTCGTCTTCTTTTTCTTCGGCTCTTCTAACTCCCCCCCCTCTCCTTGCTGACGACCACGTTCTGAGCTCTCTCATTTTTTTGCCCGTTTCATTTTATATTTGTTCTCGTTGTCGTCTTTTAATTCCAACTCTTTTCTCTTCTTTTTTTTCGCTCATATCTTGTAACTGCATCTCTTTTCTGTTCTCCTTTCCGTTTCCTCTTACCCTCTCCGTGCGCGTCTCGTGTACAGGCCACGTTTTCCACATGCAAATATATTTATCACTTATTCTTTTTAGTTACACATTAGTTGCCAAGATCGCTATGTCATATAGCACTTGTCTGCTGAGGCCGACATTAGTGGGTCAAGGGCCGTCAGGTGAATCACATGCGCTTGTTGGGATGGGTGTGAGCATTTTGTCTCGTTTATTAAGGATTACATCAGTTGGGTTGACTGGAGAATGAAGAAAGAAAAATGTAAAGAAGGGTGGAATGGATGGAAAGAGGGTGTTGTTGGTTGAAAAGCCTGGGTTGGGTCATGCATCCTTAGTTTAAGTGTCCTTTATTCAGGTTGAAATCTTAAATGAAATGAAAAGGCCATAAAGAAGAATGACGAGAAGAAAGAGAAAAAAATGAAAATAAGGAAGGGTTTAGAATATAATGAAGAAAAAAATTGAAAAAAAAACAGGAAGAAGAAAGAAGAAAGACAGAAGGAAGGAAAGAAAGAAAAAAAACAAAGAGCGAGAAAGACAGAAGAACGAAGGAAAAAAGAAATAAGAGTGAGAAAGAAAGAACAAAAAAGAAAAATGATTGAAAGAAAGAGAAAACTAGACAAAAGGAAGAACGGGGAATAAGGGAAGAAACGAAGAATGAAAATATCGAAAGAAAGATAGTAAGAAAGAAAGAGAGAAGAACGATAAAGAGAGAATAACAAGAAACAAATGAAAAAAAAATGAAAGAACGAAAGAGAGAATGAATGAGGAGAAGAAAGGAAGCCAATTTTAAAATGCCGGCCGAAATATATTTGATTTATTCAAACATTAGTTTGAATTTAGCTCGACAGCAAATATTTTCTTTTGATTTTTCTTTTTTATGGGAATCTGGTTTAGAAGTTTAAGTAGTAGAGTTTAAATGACATTAAACAACAGCAAAAACAACAACTACCACTTGTCTTAAATGCCAGAATATAACTGTCAATGACTTCCCAGATATTTATCGTTGAATATTTTTTTCAATAATTCTCGCAAAAAATATAGGTGTACATCAATGAACTAATCTAGCTGAATGGAGATAATCTGCAACTTTTCGTTGTACAGTTTTTCTTTTCGACACCTGAGAGTAATCATAAGGTATGCACTAAAAAGTTCCCCGGGGTCTTTTCTTTTAAATAGAACAGTTGAAAATCGTTTTTTTTTTTTTTCCATTTTCTTTTTTCTTTCTTTTTTTTTTTTTTTTTTTTTTCGCTTTTGCACACACCTAGTGTGTTCTATGTTTCTTATTTTCCATCCCGTAAAAGAAACTGATTAGTTTGTCTTTTAAGGTTGCTGATAATACGGAGGTCATTAACAAAGTGAACATAAGCGATTTGTACATAGTTATTTATGCTAAACTTTGCTTACTCTGACAAAAGGTTCCAAGTTGCTGATGCCAGATACGTGATCATTCGGAACCAGAGATCATTCAAATAAGCGTAAGCCTAGTTTCTGAAAATCAATTAGAACCTACCCAATGTTCTAAAAGCGGTAGGATAAGGTGTATCCTCCGATGCCCGTAGCTATTTCGTCATGGGACCAGATAAGTTTTCTATTCATCCATCTTTACGCTTACCCACGCGCGCGTGTGGTTCCACTTACAAAAATGTGCTGCATTTCATTCCAGTCGGAAAATGATTGAATACTTACTATGATTGGTGTTAATGGTCACCCAATTAGGTAATAATTTCAAGTTCGATGTTTGAATGGGAACTGGTGGTTTCAGTGTGATTTGAACGTAAGGTAGAGCATATGAGAGAAGAATGCAGCAGTTGCAACGCACCCAGGGGATCCGAGAGTTTCTTTGGTTGAGTTACCAGAAGAGGAAGACATGATGGCTTAAGACATGACGGTGTTTGTGAAGTGTTAATATGGACCCCAGACAGTTTTTTTTACCGTATTATGGAATTCCTCTCGGGTGCTTCGTCCAAAGAGTAGTAGTCATACCGTGCTCAAGGGGGAAAAGAAAGAAGAGCAGGAAGGAAAAAATTGAAGAGTAAGTTTCAAAAATGAAGAAACCATAAAGTTGACAGTTTAGGTGGCAGTTTTGTTGATAGTGTCTAATTGTGAGCGAAATGGTTAAAGACAGGTAGAATAGAATGTGTGCCTGTGTGTATGTGTGCCTGTGTGCCTGTGTGAAAAATGAGGAAGAAATAATCAAAAGGAGAAAACGAACGAAGAAACACAAAATGGAGAAATTTTAAGAGAGACAAGACTGGCTGTTTCAAACACAACTCCACCGAAGCTCAAACGACTTTGCTTATAAGTTCAGAAAATATCTCTAATTCTATAAAAACAGTTGTCCTCCTAGTGAAAATGATCTGAAAATATGGCCATAGAAGGGGACTTAATTATTTCAAGTTTCTACTATGATCAGTTTGGATCATTCAAGTGATAGATATATGGATAGAAAACACTACGACAGGTTGGGTGAAAAGAAACCCTATCGGAATTTTGTTTTGATTTCCCCGGTGAAATATTTCACTAATTCACAGAAGTTACATATAATTTCTACCCGCCCTGTATTTACAAATTCTTATCCACCGTACCCTAAACAGCAAAAACTAGAAAGGAAGAGAGAAAGAGAGAGAGAGAGAGAGAGAGAGAGAGAGAGAGGGAAGGGGGAAGCCCGATCAGAATAAAGAGTTTACGTAATCTGAACTGTTTCAGACAGGTCCTCGCAATGAAATTAACGCCTTTGCATTTAAATAAATGTAATTGATTTTGCTATTCAGACAAATGCCTTTGCTTGTCAGCCATTTAAATTTCAATTCTGCTGGTTAAAGTCTCGGCTATCGATCGGGGGGACAGGGATGTAATGCAGAGGTCAATGAGTGCATCGAGTGCTAATAACGCCGTCATTGATTACTAACGATCCAATCAAAAAGGCAAGCGCGAGGGCATTTTTCCCGCCAAAAGAATAGCGAACGAAGAAAGGGTGGAAGAAAAGAGGAGGTAAGGAAGAGGTGAGAGAATAGAAATAAATGAAAGAGAGGAAGGAGGATGGTTAAAAAGAATTTCCGGAACGAGAGAGAAACCTGGACTGCTGAAGAGTTGGAAAGACGTAAAAAGTGAAAGAAAGTAGATGGAAGATTTTTTTTTTTTAAAGCCATAATGAATTGATGAAAGAAACAAGCCTGCTTGCTACAGGATCAAACTTTACTTGTTTATATATATATATATATATATATATATATATATATATATATATAATAATGGTTATATTTTTCAGCCCTTTAACCCCATCGGTACTGCCTATACTTGTGATGCATAGCAAGCCAGCCAGACCACCTTAAAAACTGAGAGAAAACCTACATTGTCAGTTTTTGTTACAGTTTGAGTTGACGGTCTCTAAAAAGAAAAAGAAAAATATACATATGAAAAAAAATATTTATATATATGCAATGATCTTCCATAGGAAGGATGGATGAGGAATTTCTGCGTAAATAAATATATTGCTTAAATTCAGCCTTACTGACTGTCCAGTTCCGTAGTCCAGAGGTAGGATATCAGTGAAGGTTTCAATCCTGCCTCGCGGTACTGGGTGGGATAATAGAAAGTCTATAACCACACTGGAAAGATGTAATACATGGGAACAGCTGCCTGTGGATGACATAATATATATATATATATATATATATATATATATATATATAGAGAGAGAGAGAGAGAGAGAGAGAGAGAGAAAGAGAGTGGGGGGAGTTTTGAAGAGGGATAAGGAAATATATGTTTGTGTGTCAACATGAACATGAATTTGCATATGAAGTGTAGTACCAGAATCAAATGATGGAAGTTAAAATTTGGTTACTGAATTGATAGCAAAGATTCATCATCATCACCATCTTCAGCCTTTTAGTGTCCGTCGTTGGACATAGACCTTCCTCATTAGTCCACCTGACTTCTCTATCATGGGTATCGCGGAACCAGTACTTTCCGGATATATCTAGCTTGTCACGCTATCTTACTTTCTGATTTTGCATATGAATTCTGGGCATTCATGTTGTGAGTCGTGATGTCCATTGGTTATCTGACATGCTTGAAACATAACCAGCCTATTGAGTTTTCTTATTGTTACTATGAAATCTCGAACTCCTATCTTTTAATATACTGTGTCGTCTTATGATCTATAAATGTGAGGTCGAGCATGATTCTTCCATGTACACGTTGCATTGTTCTGAGTTTGAAGATCATTCTCTGAGTAAGATTCGATGTTTTAGCTCCGTAGGTGACTATTGGTAGGATGTATTGGTTTTATACCCTTCTTTTTAGGACTTGTGGGATTTTCGAAAGTGGAACTTGTTCTACCGAAAGCTTGCCAACCTCGTGTGATTCTTTGCTTTATTTTTTCTTCTTTTGAGCAAAGATTTCCCACTTACAAACGGTATATACGTTTTTAAAGCTATGCCCAAGAATTATGGATCATTGAAAAGAGCACAACTTCGATTTCTGCTCAAAGCCAACCACGTTTCTTTATGAACAACGGAATATATATATATATATATATATATATATATATATATATATATATATATATATAGAGAGAGAGAGAGAGAGAGAGAGAGAGAGAGAGAGATGGATAGATAGATAGATGTTGCTATACAAAAAGATATGGGATGACATAGGAAGAAAATATCGGAATGAATTTGTCCGACTCCGAAATTTAATCCTCTGAAAATACGTGGTTGCTTTTTGATTAGAGCAGGAATTATGTTTCACCATTATGCATATTTTTGTAAGTACATGTAAATATATACATAAATGATAGTTTGGCTTCGCGACTGAAGATCCAGGTGTTTTTTTTTTTTTCACGTCTGTACATATCATAAGCCGATGGGACCAGTACGTAAATAGTCCATAGGCTTACACAATTGAGTTCCAAAGGGATGTGCACTGCTGACTCCACCCTTTAAACCAAGGTGTTTGAATGTCATGGTCCACAAGTCCCCTTGGTCATTGATCCCCAGGCCAGATGCAGATATCTGCTGCCTATTTCATTGAGTATTCCGACTAAATGACTGACCAGGGCGATTGAAGCTCAGGTTCTTGACACATCGCTAAAAGCAGATGCCCGAAGTATGTATGTATGTATTCATGTGTTGTTGTAATCGTGGATTCTGTGCCTGTGCAGTGGAGTTTCAAAGTGATTCAGACAAATGATGAGGGTAAGTATAAGAAAAAAAGTGAGGTATGGGATAAAGAGGTAAGATGCTTTGAACCTCTACATTCTAAAAAGAAAATCTTCTATATCGATATTTGCTATTGATTGATGTTCACATTATTAACTCTCTTCTCTCTCCCCCCCCTCTCTCTCTCTCTCTCAACCTCGATCTGTGTGGTTATCTGTCAATCAAATCTCTCGAATAGAAGACATCTTTTCAGAAGGCTGAAATGGAAAAATCCGAATGCCATTAAACACACACAATAAAACAATTTATAATAAACACGTATAAATATAACAAATTTGACACAATTTCACATTCATTTTATTATTCCAAAAAAATCTATATTTTATTATCCAGTTTTTTTTCAGATCTATTATTATTATTATTATTATTATTATTATTATTATTATTATTATTATTATTGTTGTTGTTGTTGTTGTTGTTGTTTGCTGTTGTTGCTATGAAGAACCGTGGTCAAAGATCCAACGACTTGAATCGCAATTAGAGCTCTCTAGGCAGTTATAATAAAAAAGAATAGAAAAAACGATAAAATTACCATTGCAAGAGAAATATTGATCTGTGCGAAGAGGCGTGCCCTGTTTTGACCAAGGCTCCATTTTTTGATCACTCGGCCGGAGCCATGTTACTCCTTTTCTGCTTCCATTTTCTGGTTCTTCTTCCTTCCATTCCTCCCTTCCTTCCTTCGTATATCATTCTTTTATTTTTTTTCCCTTTCCTAACATTAAATTCTCGTTTAATATTTCCTTTGTTTCTTCAGATTTTTTCATCATTCTCTTCCCTTCAATATTTCTTATTATTTCCCTTTTCTTTCTCTTCTGAGAATGCCTCAGCACCGCTTGCTTTCTTTTTCTATCGTATCAGGAGATTTTCCCTTATACACATATATATATATATATATATATATATATATATGAGGAATTATCATTTCATATCCTTATTTTCTATGTATTTATTTCAGCAGTTTCTTTCTCTGTCTTATATAGTTATAGAGAAATAGAGAGACAGGGGAGATAACGTGTGTGTATACTACTCTTGGAGCTAAATTTTTCTTCCTTCTAGCGTCTTTTCAATATTTTACTCAATTTCTTGATTAATAGCCGTTTCGTCTTCTTTTTTAATGTCTCTCTTTCGTCCTCTTTGTAATTTTCCATCTCGTTTTATTTTTGGCTTTCTCTTTTCATTCACTATATCTTTATCCTTTCTTTCTTTTTTCACCCATTTTTTCCTTCTCTCCTTCCTTATCGCCTTTTCAGACTTCATCTCTTTATTTCACCTTCACCCCCTTTTCTTTCTCTCGCTGTTCTTAGTCTTCTCCCTCCTTTTCCCACCCTCTTCACTTTAATGATGCTACCCGATATAATCACGTGCTTAGGCCATCACAACAAAGAATTCAATGAATGGATATTGATTTTTTTTTTCTGTTTTGTCCACCCAATACCCGTCTTTTTCCTTCTCTCTGTCTTTGCTTGCCTTTCCCTCTTCCTTTCTGTTCCTCTAAATCCGATCTATTACGTAAGAGATTTGAGAGATTTTTCTATCCCACGCGATAACGGAAAGAGCGCAGACACCTCTGACTGACTGGACTACTAAACTTAAATAAATAAAAGAGAAAGGGAAAAAGCTCGAAATCTCGGGCCAGTCTCGCGTGACTTGAAAATCGGTCAGTTTCGCTTTAAGCTGATTTTGCGTGCATTGTTTATTACGACTTTTTTTTCTGAAATCAGAAATCATCTTATTGAAGATTGCCGTAACGTGTGTCACCGATTTAGCATCTATACAGAGTAATAAAATAAGATGCACTGGCGGTTGCTATTCGAATTTAAGTCTGTTTCATCAGTCCAAATATATACATACTAGAATATACCCGTGAAAGATGACGAGGTCGTTGATGAAAGGATCGGCATTGGGGAGTCTCAAGTTATTTTATTTGGTAATTGATTTTTAATTATTGGTATCCTAATTTAGATTTTGGTCTCAATTCAACTCTTGCTGTTTTAAAGGCTGGTCGGACATGACGTCTTGAAAGTTTATGACGTTTTGTAATGTCATTATAGGAAGATAAATCAACCAATGAGATCAATGCTCAAACAAACAGAGAAAACATTTACATATATGCCTATTATATGTTTAGATAGCTATTTACTATTTACTAGTTATTTAGCTCAGTCTGACACAAAACTGCAGTAGCTGAGCAACCGGGATTAATAAGTATAATAACTGACGTGATATATATATATATATATATATATATATATATATATATATATATATATATATATATATATATATATATATTCTAGAAAGCTTTACAGCTTTAAACACAAAACAATCAAAAAACAATATTTCGAACATTTTTTTCTGTCTCTTCAGTCACTAATTTTCCCAATATCTGTCAATGCCATTTAGAACATTTTATTCAGTTTTTTCCCCGTTTCACTTCGTTATTATGATTCAAAGTATGAATCATCTCTTTTTGGGATCATCAGTTGTTTATCATGTAAGCGTTTCGGGATTTAAAAAACAGAACAGTTATATCAACATGGCACGCCATCCCCCTTTCTTTCAAAATACCTTATGTCATACACGTAGTTTGTTATTTTTATGGGGTATTATGTCCATTGAATATTGACATTATTCTATACTGTACATTTATTTTTTGTAACAGGGCTTACTTACGTAGGTTACCCAAAAAACGTATTTAACATTGAGGGATTAATAAGTATAAAAACTGACGTGATTTGCTGTTCGAGCCATTCCTGTTGAATATATATATAAATATATATATATATATATATATATATATATATTCATATATATATATATATATATATATATTCATATATATATATATATATTCATATATATATATATATATATATATATGTATATATGCATATATATATATATTTATATATATATATATATATATATATATATATATATATATATATATATATAATCTGTTGGTATTAAATCGAATTGAAAAAGATAATTCTTCTGTTGGCCAATTGTGGAGGATTTTTGTAAAAAATTGTTTCCTGTTTTTTGTTTCAAGAGATATACGAATTCATAAAATAAATTCCAAGCTTTGTATTTGTAAATGATGATGATAATTCATTTCTGATTTACTTTTTATGGTTCAAGATTGAATGAAAATCTATTGCATTTGCTTTGGATATTTCAATCTACGAATGTTTTTTTCCTGATTCTTTTCTACGAATTTAGACTATAATTTCTGCTTTGAGTTTTGTACAGTATTTATATGATTGAGTATTTTGTTCAATTGTGTCGAATATTATGATTTTCATGATTTTCGTGTTACATTTTATCTATTTGTGTATCTTTGCTTGACTTGACTGTGTCGTGTACTTGACTAATTGTTGCTTATTGTGACTTAATCTCATGATTTATTTACTTGTTTACAGTCCATTTGTGGCATTGCAGGTTAAAATCGGCTGCTCTTAACAAATTTTCAAAAACATAGTGCTTATTGATAAAATTTTCCGCGGGCGTATTTCTGACTTAAATTTTTCATTCTATTAATTCATTTTCGATTAATATATTGGCTGAAACATTTCGACTAGTTCCGTCTTCTTTTCTTTTCGTATTTTTCAGTCAAATCTCGTGAGAATCGAAAAATATCGTCTCAACACGATTTTGATGATTTATATTTTTTCTATTTGCTTTTTTTTCTAATATTTTTTCACCATAATGTTTTATTTGATCAGAAGTAGAATAATTTTGAAAAATTATTTTGATAATTTGTTTTTAAGTTTCCTTTCGGCATTGTTAAGCTCATAATTGCGTCAGCCATCAATATAACCACCTCTACTGAAAGAATTTTTCAATTTACGTATATTTTTCATATTCGTTTAATTCTACTCATTCAAATGTGTTTCTTTAAATGTACCTTCATAAAAAACTCTGACATTGTTATTTTGTCTTTGAAATAGTAATTCAATCTCAGATAAATAAATCTTTCTTTATTGATAAAATTATCATAACATAATATTCAGTTTGGAATAGTTACAACATTTTCTAATATTTTATTTTTAATTTGTATTTCGTCTATCGAATTCCCCTCCTTTAGATCAATAATAAACTGGTCCACAGGGCGGAAGAATGATTAGGGGCCCCTGCTTTAGTTAACTCCTTCATTTACTTCTTATTGCGACCGTATTTGTTCAACAGCGGATGACAAATAAAGGTACTCATACGTCCGTAGCCCAAACTTAAACATAAAATAGACAAAAAAAATAATAATGCTGTTGCACAGAATAGCTATTCTTAGTGGCATGTACCGACATGTAACTAAATTTTATGGAATAACAAGGTTTATTTTATGTTGAAATATTCTTACTCAGTGTTTGTTTTTACTATTATATTAGCACATCGTGTAGATACACATTTTTCACTAGTCCTGTTTTCTTGGAGATTTTCAATAATGGGTAAACACAACAGTCTCAACTATAATTAGTATTGTTAAGAAAAAAGAAGTTCCTGGGTGAACTCGATTAGAAAATTAACACGCTTGCCAACAGCTCCAAGGAGACATGAGCACTAGAAAGAAAAAATTGAATAGTAATCATATGTGCCTGATTTTCGAAATATTCCTCATTTCCAATATTATATCGCTATATATTTACAAATTCGAGTATCTTTGATTTTTTTTCCTTTTTCTTTTTTTGTTTTTTTTTGTTTTTTTGAGAAAAAAAATCACGGGTCCAAATTAGGTGTAAAGGGAAAGTTTTGTGTCATTCCCTTCAACAGTTTAGGGGACCATTGCGTTTTATCAAATGTAAAGTGAAAATTCCCTAAAAAATCGCATCTTGGGTTTTTCAGAGCAATTTCTGTGAGTCGGTGTAATTAGAATGTTACTCTACTAGGTGACATAAATTTCATCGAAATTGGTCAAGTTTTACAAAAGTTATTAAAAATGAAGTCGTCAATTTGTGTATGAACTCAATTTACCCATATTAAGGACAGAGCGCTAAACACGTCTGTCCGATAACATATCTGATATCTATTATAATAATATGATATATATGTATATACATTTGTATAAATGTATAACAGAATATTATAAGATATGTTATATAACAAATAATTTGATGATATTTCAACAATATTTTGCAAGTATAAGTTTATTATATCCATTTACCGTTTCGAGTAATTTTTATAAGTTCAAACCACTAAATTTCAACTCTAAATTCTTATTAGATTAATCCGGTATCTATATGCTATTATCACATTAGCTTATTTTATATTCTATCTCAGAATATCTATTTCATCTCCAATATACCCACATATCAACTTTAAACATGCCATTTCTATGTATATATCCGTTGACTTTTTTGCTTTCTTATGGAATACTTCATTTTTTTCCAATCCATCAGCACGTTCATTTTAATGTAGTTTCTTGAAATATTTATATTTTGCGTTAAAACGATATCTTTGCGGGTTTTTTTTTTGTTGTTGAAATAGTTATCATACTTTTAAAATTTTTTATTTCTTCTGAATGTTTCTCTAAAAGCGTCTAAATTCTGCTTCATTTTTAAGAATCTTTTATAGATTAAAAACACACTGACACATTTTATCTCGGCATTTAATGAAATATGTTTATATCATTTCTCAAATGTATGTTTTAATTTCGTCTCTTTTTTCCAGGTTTTTCCAAGTCAAACATTTTATGCTGACACATTTTATTCAAAACAGTCATTATATTTCATCGAAATCCTCGTCCATTTTCCTTTTCTTAATTACATTTGCCGTCTGCTCAAACGACAATTCATTTTTCCAGTATAGTCATGTCTAATATTAGAAACCATCAACCAAAACTGTCAGCGTGAGTTTCTTCAGTTTTCAAGTTGGTCTGGCTGGCTGTCTATATATGTATTCATCATGCGTACAGGCCGCACGAACGGAGCTAGAGGACTGAACATTTAAACATTTTCTCCCTATCATGTCCAGAAAAAATGTTTTTCTCCAAATTCCTGCATAAGTTAGGTTTCAGTGGGCGTTTAATTTACACTGCAAGTTTATGCTTAATTGGTCCCTTAGTTTCCTCATGCTTGTTTTCTGGATAGTTAGAATTTTTCTATTTATCACCGGCAATCAAAAGACGAGAACAGTTACTTATTCATTGATCACCGCTTTTTCCAGTTTTTTTTATTGATCATCTACAACATGACGGGTCACATGATCGTTTCTATTGCCTGACTAAGCAGACCAGTTTTGCTATTTCTTTTTTTTATGAATTCAAGTTGTCACTATATTTTGTATTCCTTGAAAAATGTTCTGAACTCACAAATCCATCTAAGACATTTTTTTTTCGATCCTTCTATGCTATTAAATACGCACATATAGACATCATTTTGTTTAATTCTTAGAAAAATGATTGTTTTTTTCATTAATGCAACCCTATTTGTTTTCAATTTCAAGCCAGCATTTTTTTTACCCCGCCCACATATCAACTTCTACCGTACCCTCTTCAAAACATTCGCCCTGTTTTCGCCGCCATTGTTCCTCATTCCTTTCAAAAAGATATTTAATGCCATTTTCAAACATAATCACGACAATGAAAGAAAAAAAAAAACAAAGTAAATTATCGATCAACTTATATTATCAGAGGTGCTGCGGCGTTATTTCAAGTGGACATTTGTAGGCAACTTCTGATTTTGTGATAGGTCCCTCGAAGCTTCACCAAAGCCCTGTTCATCGTACCTTTCAGGCAAACCTCTCCTAGTCCTTGTCAGCCGATCACAACGCTGAACGTGCGGTTGGACCTTTCCCAGTTTGCTATTTTTTTTTCATAGCTGGAAGGAGAAGAGATCGATTCACGCCTTTCCTAAGGGCATTAGTGCAAATTAAACGCAGTTTGTCTCATCCTGTGTTTGAACACGGTTCACAGATTCCATTTTCCGAGTTGCTAACCGCTTAGCCACCTACGCCTCCAATCACTGAAATGGTGTCCTCATATCAATGTCGACGTTCAATGGGAGCAGTCTGACATTCGACTGATCTGATCAGATTTCACATTTGAAGCCAGAAATTTAATTAATAACGACAAGCATGGATCAAAAGCTATAAAAAAGGTGCAATCAGGTTCAAAAGGGGACGTGACTCTGCAGCGCCGTCAGTGACTGACGTCGGTCTGCGCATGCGTTAATTAATAGCTTTCCGGATGTCAGTGAAAAAAGACTCGATATGATCAAACAAAGTTGTCTGATCTCCTGCTGATCGCAAGGTCACATTGTTCCTTGTCCCTGACTTCTGCTCTCTGTCCTTGTGACGTAACAAGCCCAGGTGGGTCCCGGTGACCAGCTCCAGAGATTTTGCTGTTAGCCACACGTAAAAGGAAGAAAAGAAAAGTAGCGAAACCCCTCCATCTCCCCAAGCCTATTGAACCATCCAACCTCGTTCTGATTTATGCGAGCGTTGTACGCCCGAAACCATCTCAGTTTAATCTTTTCTACGTTTTCTTCTGTTCTATTTTGTGCGGCTTGGTGTGGTTCGGATACATTTTATTTGTTTATTATAGCAAAGCCAACAGCATCTTTAACGTCACTGACGCCATTACTCCTATCATCATCAAAATCTAATTCACTCTAATTATAATCATTCTTCGGTCTGTGAAGAAGTGCAAATGGCAGAGCGGTTAACATTGTGGACAATGGATTCGGTGAGCCTAGTTCAAATTCTGACCGAGACTGTCTACCTTCATTTCGCACAATTGTCCTTGGGGAGGGCATGGGTCCATCTATTCTTTTTCCAGCAGGGCACACTGGGCCTTTTTAGCCTTGGAAAGACAACCTGTCTAAGAGGTGGTTGGGTGCCAGCTTTAACGTCCCTGGGGCAGCTCCTGTGGCCAAAATGATGCCACACTTATCAAACAATGCGTCACTTCAGACTTCATCAGTATCGTTCCATTGTCTATAGATTCAAAAGAACACTATCAATGATCTGTTAATATTGCATCAAGGTTGATTTAGTATCGTCCTCTCCTTTCCTTATATTGTTGCTTGCTTTTGTTGGAGATCAAGTAACAGCAAGTCTCCTTTATACTCCAGCGCTCTTCTCGGTATTCTGGCTGATTTCATTGATGCTGTCCTTTAGCTGGATTTGATTTTTCTTAATCAGATTCTTCCAGTGTTTTATCACGAGGCACCTCTGGACTGTTTTAAGCGCGCTAATAATGATGTATTCAAGTATCAACGCAACATGACTTACCCACTGCTATTTGAGTCTTCTAACGGATTCTATGATGTCTCGGACTCATGTTTTTTCTTTGATATATTGTGCTGTCTTGTGATTCCTCCATATGAGGTCAAGCATGAATAAACCACTCATGCACGTACACACACACACACACACACACATATATATATATGTATATATATATATATATACATATATATATATATATATATATATATATATATATATATATATATATATATATATATGTATATATATATATATATATAGTGAGAGATATAAGACTATATTCATTTCAAAATCACAGTCCACTTATAAAAGAAACACTAGTTTCTTGTAACAGCTAAGTGTTTGCCTGCAACTTATGTGAGCAAAGTATCAAAATAAAGAATCATTTGTCTCAAGGAGGCTGCCAATATTGTCATTCCGCTTTCATATTGTCGGAATAACCATAATCCATACCAATACACTGATCATATATATATATATATATATATATATATATATTTGTGTGTGTGTGCATGTGCTCAAATATCGATATTTTGAGTTAAGAAATATTCTACAAACATATTAATTCATGGCAACTACGTAGATTGTGTCGCGTAAATCTTGCTGTGTGATGTGATACAACAGCAATGAGATTTAAAAAAACAAAACAAAAACGGGCAGTAATAGTGCTTTATCATGCTGACAGATATGCTACCTATCAGTTTGCGGCGATACTATTGTTAGAAGCCATTGTTGTTGTCGTTGTTGTTGTCGTAGTTGTTACATTGTATTTGTGTTTCGCTGTTTTCATCACGCATGTGTTTGCCTTGTATTAAAGCATTATTAAATATCGCCAATTACCGGGAGAAAAGAGATCATTCGACCGATCTTCTCCTGTCCGCTTTTGATCTTCTGTTCTCAACACCGGGGAAAAAAAAAGAAGACAAAAACGTTGGGCAGAGAAGGGTAAGATAAAGTTGATTACGGTGGGCACGTGTTTTTTTTTCTTTCTTTCTTTCTTTCTTTCTTTCTTTCTTTCTTCTCTCCATCGATCTTGCTAATTATAGATTGGCGCAACAATTTTTCTGTCTTGATGAAGCGATTCGGATAATTATGTCTGTCTGCCTCAGCTGACGTCTGTCTCAGTAGACGCTGTGAAAGTGGAAGCAGAGAAATCACGTGTCTCGCTCAGTCACGTGATTTTTGTTTATGACAACCACCCCCCTCCCCACCTCAATTCATCTATTCACCCTCCCTTTGTTTTGCTGTTGTTGTCGTTGTTTGTCTATTCTATGACTCTATCGAATACTTCGCATTAACATTAACAACATTTATTACTCTAGTTCCAATTCATCTCGTAGATGAATGAAACCTGTCAGGTGTGTAGCTCTGTATCAGGACGTTGTAGCCTTAAAAAAAGATAAAAATATTCATAAAAGAATGTCATGCATAAGAAATATTAGTTACTTCGGTACAGACGAATTAACTTCAGTTGTAAGATTCACGCTAATGAAAGCTATCATTGTTGGAATCTACGTGAAAGTAATTTTCACTGATGCCACACCTACCTGAAGTACGATGTACGATATACAGGATGCTCTTTTATGGATAGAGAAAATGTTAGGGAGCATGGAAGCGAAATGAATGTGATGGTCACGGAAAACACGCGAAACTGGAAAGCTCCCAGACAGCGCATATCTTTGCCAAAGCTGTATACAGAGTAAAGAAAAATCAAATACCGAAAAACTTAGAGGATAAAATTTCAATGTACAAATGTTGGTTTGGTACCCTTGAAATATAAATTTAGCTTTTCATTGATCAAACACATGTTATTGATTGCTTTTGGGGTCTTTTGCTGCAGAATGATAAAAGAATATCTCTCAATGAAGAAAGAATTCCTGGAATCGCCCCAAATGTAACCATTTCTTCCAAAATTGAAATTCATTGGGAATATTCGGAGATATCTTGTTGACAGACAGACAGATAGATAAACCAACGGACACAAGTGAATACCTAATTGTTAAGTTTTCTTGTTGAGTTTTCAACCTGTTTTCCCGCCATCTCTACTGTTTTAGTTACAATATAAATTGGACATTTCATTCCTCAAATACAAAAATGTTCAGCCTCGTTTTGAATTAATATTAATACGTATACATGATTACCAGAAAATTTCCCCCCAACTACAATTACTATTGTTTTAAGAAGGGAAGTCACTTCGGATGATTTCGAACCAATTATCCCTCGATTACAAAATGAACACAATGGCCAACTGCACCTCGGGGACATCAAAGGTTTATACTTTTGGTGGGTGGAGGATATGATCTATTTTGCCTGACTTTTTAAATCTGTCTCATTTCCAACACCAAAACACTTATTACAGGTAAATAAATTGGAGAATCCATGTATTTTGTTTGTTTTTTTTAGGAAAAAAATATTTGTAGGATCATTTGAGTGTGCTTGAAAAGTTTGATGTAATACACTTAGTGTATAGTTTCGGCGCATATTGAGTTAGATCGAACCTGGAATAAAGATTCCGTGAAAATTTGTGCTTAGCATTTTTCATGGCAATTTTCGTGACTCGGTGTAATTCAAAAAGTTACGCACAATAAAGGTCTCTACAAGATGACATAAATTTCGTTAAAATTGATTCAGCTTCACAAAAGTTATTACAAAATTGAAGTCGTCGATTTGTGTAAAAAATCATATGCGTGTAAAAACTCAACTTAATCAAAAGCTAAACGTGTCTTCCTGATTTGATATCATTTTAAAAGAAAGTAAAAAAATGATTGATCATACGAAGCCGGTGCGAGTAAAACTCGACAAAGAAAAGAAAAGAAGAAAATGGAAAATAATGAAAAATACATTTTTTCATCAAGCGTATATAAATGTATAAATCATTATTTACAAACCTTAATAATGTGGTTCTCTGTATTATCAATCCAAATTATTTTCTTTATTATCAATCTAGATTATTGTCAGTATTATCAATCCAAATAATCTTCTGTAATATCAATCCAAATTATTTTCTGTATTATCAGTGCAAATCACTTCTTTTGTTTGAATTTATTAGTTGGAACATTATATTTAACGAGGTGGGAGAAACAAGTGAAAATCAATGATAATAATTTATTTTCTATTCTCAAATTGCAAGTATTCACCATGGAATTTCTGCATAACCTGCTAATAATGTTAATTGATTTAATTTCATTTGGATGTTGTTGTTGGATGCATAAGCGTGAACGCTGAATGAATTTAACCTGCGACCTTGCCTGGACAATAGCTATTCGTTTCAGACGTTTTCGTGCATTGCCTAGAGATTTCGTAATTTTTATGGCTTGTCTACAATTAGAAACTGCCAACTGACATTAAATCTATCAACATAGGTTTCTTCAGTTTTCAAGTTGGTCATGCTAGCTGCATGGGTATGTAATCCCATGGCATGTTGCCAAAAGATGTTACTCACGCGACGCTTCCTATTGAGTGACTAACCAAACTTTTTTTTAGAGAAGGATTTGTAACATTTTTTTTTGGGGGGGGGAAAGTCTATTTGCCATTATTACTTAACTCTACCGGATGAAGAGTCCCCCTCTTTACATACAGATAGTGCACCCGAGGAAAGTCGTAGAATGAATTGGATTCAAAGAATTTACAAGAACAAGCATGGCTGCTGAAGGGTCACTGTAATCTTTCTTCTATCCCAACTGAAGATAATTACTTCAACTTTTGAATTGTATACCGAATAGATAGATTTTTTAGGTGCACAAGACTTGTCAGTTTGGCTTAGTTGGTAACAGAGTCTCCTACCAATCATTTGGTCGTGATTTCGAGTCACGTGACGGAATAGATAAACAATGAAGAGTTTACTCCTCTAAATTTGGAGACTATCGATCTTGTTACAGTGGAATATAAAGTCAACTCCAACTTGGACTGAAATTTGACAAAAATAAGTTCGAGTGTCCAAAAAGCTCTTTCAAAGTTACAACAAATGAAGCAGTTATTCTCAGAATGAACATTGTTCATCAAGGCTCGAACCAGTAAGTTATATTCAGGGCAATGGAAGGAATCGTAATTTTATTTCTTATCAAATTCTTAATTAAACAAATTAAAAAGTAATTCATGTCAACAATAAATTAACTTCTATGCGAATTGGTTTCGCTTAAACAATTTTATTCTGGCTGGAGTTATACAAATAATCATAAAACGGTAATGTCAGCTCTCACCCAATGTATCTCCAGACTTTTATGATATTTTAAACGCTATACAATTATATTTGCACCAGTAATTTATAATATGTTTGAGCCTGGCATTAAATGTGAGTAGTTCTTTGGAAGAAGCTAAATCCTCTTTGTATCCAAAGACTTGCAAAAGTATCGGTTTGCACACACGCTTGCACGCATATACACATACTCATACAATGTAGAATGGAAAGGAAAGAAAGGAAGTAAGAAAGAAAGGGAGGGAAAAAGTAGCAGAATGTGGAAAGAAAGACCGAAAGAGCTCCTAGGAAGGAATAAGGAAAGACAGGGAAAAGGAAGGGAAGCGAAAACGAGAGAGAATGGAAAAGAGAGAAAAGAGAAAGAGAGAGAAGAAAAGCAAGATAACGATAGGATGAAGAAAAAACAGTACACGGGAAGAAAGAGAGAACATACTTAAAGTAAAAGAAAGAAAGAAAGACACTAAATGGAATGAAATTAAGAAAGACAGAAAGAAAGAAAAAATTTAAAAAATTGAGAGAAAGGCACAAAAAGAAAAGCATAGAAAGGAAAATGAAAGAAAGACACGGCAAAGAAAATGAAAGAAAAAAGAAAGAAAGACTAGCACTTTACAGTAAGAAAGAAAGAGAGAACAAATTGAAGAAAGAAAGAAATTGAGACGTTAGAAGAGGAGACAGCTAGTTTCGACAGATACAATCCCCTTATACCGATGTCACTCAACCAGATGTTACCCGCTTCGTAAAATATGCCTTTGCCCCATTCTTTACAAATATTATTAGCCCAAATGACTTTTATGGTTATCTTTCCCCCTTTTTCTCTATATAAATTTGTCTGTTGACTTGCATTTGCTTGCTTTCTTGACGGCTATTGTATTATTTGTTGAACCTTTTCTATGGGACTTTCGGCGATTGAGTTATTGTATGTGTAGGATGGCAGTTATGTAAGGTTTTTGTTGCTTGGCCATCCGGCCATTTCTGACAATGTCACACATCCCAAGTCTATAACATTAAATAACCTCTCAAAAAGAAAAAAAAAACTATTAGTTTTTAACGACTGCTTGTTATTTTTTCGCTTACAATTTACAAGGCATTTTTAAGTTAAATTATCTTTTATGTTTATACATACACAAAATGAAGTATGGCAAGTGTTGCAACTCCCTTGCGTTTGCCAAACCTATTTTACATGCGGCATATTACAGAAAAGGTCTGCTATTGCTGGCTGATGTATGAACATTAAGCCGATTTCGAGAAAAATCAAACTATGTTTACCTCAGCCAACGAAGTTGGAGAGATATTGTGTATTCACTCATGTTTGTCTATACGATCTCTCCGAACGTTCTCAATGAATTTCAATAAGATTTTGTGGAAAGTTAGAAATAGACCAAGGAATAATTGGTTAAATTTGGGGGTAGATCCACGAATTTGCTTTTAGATTTCAAAAGAGAGGACACAATTTCAGTTTTCTCGATGTAATAACTCAGGAATGATTAAGTCACCCAGTCTAAGGGAAATAATCAAGTCTTGGAATGAATCAAGGTTTAAAGTTGAGTCTCTGATGAATTACATTTATTAAAAGCTTTTGTTACAGCATAGTCTGGGATCTGCAACCTGATTGTTTTGTTAACTGATGACCAAGCCTTCAGGTGAGAGTACGTACATACATACGTAGAGGTTAGAAAGCTAGTACCAGATATCAGTATTGCTATAATGATTTTGATCGTCACTGGGTGACCCGCTGTTGTAGCCGTTAGTCCGATTTAGCTAAATTTAGTAAATGCCCATTTTTGGTTATGTGTGTGTGTGTGTTTGTGTGTGTGTGTTAGTGTGTGTGAGAGAGGGGTTAGTAGAAAGAAAGAGGGAGGAAGAGAGGGGAAAAGTGAGTAATGTGTTACTGATAATCAGACAATCAGTGTGCCATGGCGTCTTTTAACCGGGACCTAATAACGAGAGAGACCCTAAGGTTCCCACAAACACATGATCAGGTTTTCTCTATTCCGCTGAACAACCATAGAAGTATTCTTTGAAAGTTTGCCTTTAGCTACCTTTTCTCTTTTATGAAAAAAAAAAGGCGAAAAGCGAGCCTTTATAGAAGTATTAGGCACTCTTTTCCTCTCTCTCTTCTACACCATTGTTTCCTGTACTCACCACTACCAAAACCTCCAATAACTGAGCTTAACCTCAAATCATAACCATTTTCTTTGGTCTGGGAACGCTCAAAATTCCCCCATATAATTTAATTGTAATACTCCGAATTACACCATTTCAACCTACTAAGACATTTTATAGACACTCTCTTCCCGATAGTGGAGAAACCCTGTAATCAGATTATAAATTGTGCTGTCAAACACGCGAACACTGTACAAGCAGTTTGAACTATAGAAGTATTGTTTGCATGAGTTGTAGGACACAAGACAATACGTCTTATCAAAGAGAATAATTTTCCTTGGTGCATGCCTGTAAGTGAGTTCAATCCTTGCTTACTGATCTAAGAATGCAGCCTTGAGGCTAACATTGGCTTATCGATTCATCAACTTGATTTGGTATGGAGAAACAAAGGGAATAATGCTGAGAAATTCATGTAGACCAGTCGGTCTCTGAATCCAAGTTCACATTCCATTTCTCTCGATCTTAGGCTTCCTTTAACTCTTCCCCCATTTTTAATCGTCATGTTGTGATTTCCTCGCTATTTTACTTTCAATTATACGTTACTCCCTTAAATAAAATCCCCCCCCTGAGCAAAAATTCCTCACCTAGGAGCCAAATGTCTCTTGTGTGAGAATCATTGATACTAACAATGATATTAAATTTCAATCCCAGTAATTAAAGTGTATAACCATTACTCTCTAATAAAATGATGTCATGTTATTTAGGTACCTTTAACGGGAGAGGGCACAAAGGACGAAGTGCCTGCTGGATATAGCCGTTAGTCTGAGTAGACACTTTAATGAGAGAGTTGAGAAAAGAAGGGAAACTGCCAGCTGTTATCAAAGCTAAGACGAAGGATCAGAAATGTCAAGTTAGTAATCTTTTGGCTTGATCTTGTTATAAAGTTAACTCAAAGAACCAAGCATATAAATATGGAATTTTTCCATTGGTAAACCTTCTGATGCTAGTTTAACAGGGACCACTCTTCTTTTTTTTTGCATGCATAAAATTTTCAACATCCCGGTGAACCTACGTTTCCAAGAATCCGTTGTTGAGAAAGGCTGCACTCGTATTCTAGTTATCTCAGTTTGTGGTGTGAAAGCTATGTATGAATATATTCTTGTAAGATTTATCGCAAATTTTTCAAATTTTTACATGAAGTCATGCGATATTTTGGCAGTAGATGCAGCACAATCATAGCAACGTTCATAAGCGACAAAACTTCAGAAGCTTTCTGCGAATTTGCAATAAAAATTTTGAAACTGGTTCGACTTGAAAAACAAAAGTTATCAAATATCAACTCTATGCTTGGTATTGCTTCGTATACACCTAAGCTCTACAGAGTGTTTCATAATAGAACCAACATTATTTGCAACTGGAAGTTTGGCTCCGAATGTACCGTTTACACTACTTTTGATGGAACCTTATATTAATGACAATCATGCTCATGATCTTTTTCGATTTTTTCTGGCGTTTGCGACGCGAATTGTTTTCACTACTTAAACTCCTTGGCAAAAAAATGGGCTATATGTTTATGGGTTTGGCCCATTCTACCTCAGAAGTGCTATGAAGCTATGAACAATCACAGATGTTTTGTAGTGGAGTTTTGCTGCCGACACATTGCCGAAGAAATACATATAAATGCTGACTTATTTATATGTCCACATATATGTGTTCTCATGAACATAAGTAGGTTCTGCAGACACGTGTATGCACGCTTTATATGGTTACTTTGTAGAAAATTTCTTTCCCTCTGTTTTTCTGTTTGTCTGTCTGTCAGAATTCCTTTTACAGTGTATACATTGATGATCTAAAACATTGTGATCACCTGTCCAATGAGGTCTTGGTCATCCGTGTACCCACGAAACAGCTCTCACCCGAGCAGGCACTGAGTCTACAAAACCTGAAGCTTTCTCTTGGGATCTGGTGATCATTTAACCCCTGCAAGTTGAGTGGTAGAGGTTTTGCAGAGCGAACATGTTGGTTTAACTCATCCAATCATAAGTGCTCAATGCGATTGAGATCTAGGGAGTTTGTTGGCGAGCGAAACAAAATGAAATCTTTTTCATTTTCCTGAAACCATTCCCGTAAATCTCGCGCAGTTTAGCAGAGTCCAATTGGTGATTGATGAACGTTGGTTGCAATGGGTACGACTGGCTTACGGGAAGCTGTCTTATAAGCAACAAGGATTGATGTACGGTGTATTGATACATTCCTGCTTGTACATTGATTGAAGCTTTCTACAATTTGTTCTACTATCGCTTCTTTGGTGGTTCGTACTTGGCGGATTTATTCCAAACATCGATAAATCTCGGCAGATAAATATCTTGCTCGGCGGTTGGTGATTTTACTGTCTTTGGATCGATGCCGATAGTTGTTCTCCAAAACTGAACGTGATCACCCCACAAACCGTACTGTTCCAGAAATGCCTCGACCAAGTCTTTTGGCAATTACGATCTGTTCATTATCAAAGTAACTCAACTCTTTCTTTTTGTTCATCAAAATGAAGTAGTTGTGGCTGGTTAACCTGTTTATATATCTCTAATCCTGACATGTGCAGTTGTTATGAGATAGTTGCCGTCATTCTTGCCATATGTTGCTGGTCCTAATGTTTTGGCTCAATAGTATATATATATGATAAACAAAAGCTTATACATTCTGGTGTAAATGGTCGGACAAGCAGATGAACAAATGAGCGAATGATGCTAGGAAAATGGCGGACGAATGCGTCATTGAAATCTGAATCAATTCACGTGTTGGGCGGGGCATGGTAAGCATTTTCTCCGCATGCTCAAAGGTGTTTTTAAAAAAGAAGTTCAAATAAATAAAAAGCAGAACTGAACGTAATTCCATCGCTTAGTGCAATAAGTAGTGATTCGTAGTAAAGCCCACCTCCATTCACTCCTTTTGTGAATAGCGGCTAGCGGCCACATTCCGTGAAAAATTAAAAAAAAGATTTAGTCAGGGAGGCAAATATTCCTTGCTAGACATCTTAGCGGTTGTATGTTTCTGCTCTACGATTGGTTGCAACAAACCACGTGTCTAATGCCTTATCGAACTTGGGGGAAAGAACAGTGCATGGAAGGCGTGTATTGACAACGACTATCAATTGTGACGAAGTTTAACATTCTTTCTTTTCGAAACCATCAACCAAAACTGTCGCCCAAACTGTCAACATAGGTTTCTCCAGTTTTCAAGTTGATCCGGCCGGCTGGCTATGCAGGAATGAAAGTATGTATCACGCGTGCAGAACGTAGCCAGGGGGCTGATCTAAACTTCAACTCTTTACTGTGTCAAGAAAAAAACGTTTTGGGGATGTTTTGAAAATCCCCCCCCCCCCGCGACAGATTTTTAGGTAAAAGTTCATGCCAAACTGTTTTATCTATTTCGTGTTCGCTTTATTCATGAAAATTCGAACTTTTCAGCAATCCAACCCTAGGCGACAGAAGTAACTTATTCATTGATCACCTCTAATCCTAATTTTTTGATTAATCAACCCCAACACGGGACGCTGCCAAAAGACATTCTATGTCAGTTTTATTGAGTGTCTATTCAGACCTGCCTTTTTTCTTTTTCTAAATTTTCTTACTTCTGATATTTGTTTTCACTCTTTCTTTTCTTAATCTTTTTCTTTTACTTCATCCTTTTCTCTTTCTCTTTTTGATTTTCTTTTCTTTCTTTCTTTCTTTCCTTCTTTCTTTCTTTCTTTTTACCTTTCCCTTTTTTGCTTGCAGTTCATTTCACATTTCCCTCCCCCATGTCTGACTTATAAAAAAAAATCCGTTCATATTTTCTTACCTTTCCTCCTTTTTCTTTCTATTTTACTTCTTTCTATTCCTTTATATTTTCCTTCTTCCTTTCTTTCTTTTTTTTCTTCCATTGACTTTTTCTTTCCTTTCAAACTATAAAACAGTTCCAGTCCTTACTCTCTACGCCCCGATACCTTCATGCATTTCTCACTGACATTTTTTTCACATTTTATGGAGTTTTTTTCTTCTTCACTCCAATTCTTATCTTCTTTTTATTCATCCGTTGCTTTTTTCTTCATTCCTTCCTTCCTGCAGTTTGAATAATAGAAAACATTATCTTTCCGGTAATCTGTAACGGCGAATAAAGGTTGTTTACTATTCACAGTCTTCTGGACTAAACATAAGCAACCCCTCCTTCCCCACAAAAAGGGTCTTTCTAAAATAACATATTTTCGGTACCCACAAGTAGAACAGATAATTACCAAGCAACTTATTTTGGAGTCATTTTGAAAACAACCCCTTCTCTTCCCTTCTCTCTCGCTCTTGGAGTTACTCTCTCATTCTTACATTCATACACCGACATAGTAATAGATACGTAACTATATATATATATATATATATATATATATATATATATATATATATATATATATATATATATATATATAACTTTATATATAAAAATTTGGATGCTTGTTTTATGTTCGTGTGCACTCCAAAAAAAAAAAAAGATGTGCTTGACATGCCTGGGTGGGAACGTTAATGAGGGAATGTGAAAAAAAGAAAGCTGTGTGTGACAGGCCTCAGTGGGAACTTCCATAAGAGAATGAGCAAAAAAGCAAACTATTCAAATTTACTATTATTCGACTAGATCTGGCCGATATTTTTGAATCTAATCAATAAAAATCTAAGATAACCAAAAATATGATATGATATGATGTGATGAAGCAATTTGTTCTGGATCCTTAGTATATGGATATTTACTTTGATTTTAGCTCGAAATGGAGAAAAGTGGCTGATTTTAGTCATTTTCGACCAATAGTAATAAACCATACTTGGCTACACAGAGATAGGAGGAATATTTCCGTATCTTGTGTCAGCTTTTCAGGGCAAGGCAGTTGAGAGCTGGGTAGGCACTACTTTGAGGGAATGGCCACGAAGAAAGATGTGCCTGATCGACAGTCTGCTTGGCTTGACTACTTTAGGTGGTATAGGGAGGGAATTTCCTTAATCTATGCCAATTTGTGAGGACACTAGAGGTAAGTGTTAGTTTAATCCCCTACCCAAATTCAACCTTCTTTTAAATTGCAGAGTTTACTGCTACACGCTGAGAGCAAATATTTGCATAAAAGAATTAGCAGGGAATCTGAATAAAAGAATATGGATAGAGAAATAGGAATAGAGGAATGGGAATAGAAGATTGGGAATAAAGGAATGGGAATAAGAGAATGGGAATAAAGGAATGGGAAGGAATAGGACCTAAGGAATGGGGATAGAATAATCGAAAGAGAATGGTAGGGATAGAGAAAGAAAGAGAAATAGAAATAGAGGAATGGGAATAGAAGATTGGGAATAAAGGAATGGGAATAGAAGAATGGGAATAAAGGAATGGAAAGGAATAAGACTTAAGGAATGGGGTTAGAAGAATTGAAAGAGAGTGGTAGGTATAGAGAAATAGAAATAGGAATAGAAATAGAGGAATGGGAATAGAGGAATGGGAATAGAAGATTGGGAATAAAGGAATGGGAATAGAAGAATGGGAATAAAGGAATGGAAAGGAATAAGACTTAAGGAATGGGGTTAGAAGAATTGAAAGAGAGTGGTAGGTATAGAGAAATAGAAATAGGAATAGAAATAGAGGAATGGGAATAGAGGAATGGGAATAGAAGATTGGGAATAAAGGAATGGGAATAGAAGAATGGGAATAAAGGAATGGAAAGGAATAAGACTTAAGGAATGGGGATAGAAGAATTGAAAGAGAGTGGTAGGGATAGAGAAAGAAATAGGAATAGAAATAGAGGAATGGGAATAGAAGATTGGGAATAAAGGAATGGGAATAGAAGAATGGGAATAAAGGAATGGAAAGGAATAAGACTTAAGGAATGGGGTTAGAAGAATTGAAAGAGAGTGGTAGGTATAGAGAAATAGAAATAGGAATAGAAATAGAGGAATGGGAATAGAGGAATGGGAATAGAAGATTGGGAATAAAGGAATGGGAATAGAAGAATGGGAATAAAGGAATGGAAAGGAATAAGACTTAAGGAATGGGGATAGAAGAATTGAAAGAGAGTGGTAGGGATAGAGAAAGAAATAGGAATAGAAATAGAGGAATGGGAATAGAAGATTGGGAATAAAGGAATGGGAATAGAAGAATGGGAATAAAGGAATGGAAAGGAATAAGACTTAAGGAATGGGGATAGAAGAATTGAAAGAGAGTGGTAGGGATAGAGAAATAGAAAGGAATAGAAATAGAGGAATGGGAATAGAGGAATGGGAATAGAAGATTGGGAATAAAGGAATGGGAATAGAAGAATGGGAATAAAGGAATGGAAAGGAATAAGACTTAAGGAATGGGGATAGAAGAATTGAAAGAGAGTGGTAGGGATAGAGAAAGAAATAGGAATAGAAATAGAGGAATGGGAATAGAGGAATGGGAATAGAGGAATGGGAATAAAGGAATAGAAAGGGGAATGGGAATAAAAGAATGGAAAGTTATGGGACAAAAGGAATGTGGATAGAATAGATGAATGGGAATAAAAGAATGTGGTTAGGGAAACGGAAAGACAGGAATGGGAATAAAGGAATAGTAAAATAATCAAAAATATCCTAGATAAAATCTTTATCTGATTATCAAGAGCGAAAAAAATTATAAAAACTATAAAAACTGCGACATGATTGTGCTAACAGGATTTCTCACCCCGGTTATTCTTTCGGGTAACTCTGTAATAATATCCCACAACTTAAATATTTCTCCCTTGGAAGTAGTTTCATCAAAAGACGGTAGAAAGTAGGAGTCAATTTTTGTTACATCAAGTACAAACTATCCGGTCTTGTCCAAGACCATGGTTTCAAAATCAACCTACCCTTATATACATATGCAGGGGGCTACGCAAAGATTCCGCAAATTTGAACAGCATCGAATAAACCGCATCCGTGTCGCTGTATACATGCCCAGGAGGCATGCTTCGAAGGATACGAAGGAAACAAGTTATTAGGTGTATACAATTTTTCATGGTCAAAGTCGAAAAACATTTTATAATCATCTTGTGTGTGTGTATATATATATATATATATATATATATATATATGTATATATATACGTGTGTGTGTGTGTGTGTGTATGTGTGTGTGTGTGCGAAAGTATCTAAAGAACAATATTTCGGATACAATGAATGATCTCAGATCAGATCATGGTATTACCAGAAGCTATTCAATTTTAGGGCCTTTATTTATGATAATTACTGTCTGTTTTCGTACAAAACAACTTACGTTGAAAGTGATGGTCAGCTTGAATACAAATACCAAGCGAAAAAATAATAACTTAGAAATATTTTGAGTTCTTCCGGCTGTTTCCAACAACTTTCACAATAATTTCATTTTTCTCTTTCTTATTTATTTCCACATTCTTTTCCTCTTATCTTCTCTTTTTCTTTGTTTAACATAATACTTATTATCATAACTAGTGAAATAACTATTGCTTTGCTAACGATATATCTGGGGTGGAAATCTAAAACTTATGGGTGTTGCCTCAAGCGAGCATCCCCGGCATTTGACCGAATCTCCCGAGATAAGACAATCGCAGGCAAATTCAATTCCACCTCATTTTACTTTTTCGAATCTTATTTTTTCCAACGGCCAGGTTCAACCATTAGCACATTTATGTTTAATTCCCAACCCTTTTAGCGTACTCTCACCCTTTTGCGAACCTGTACCCTTCTTGACTCCCTTTCTTCACACCCTCTTCACAAACTATGTGTTGTGATTCCATTATGAAAATCACTCTTTACAACATAATTTTTTTTGTACCAATTGCAACTCATGGACAGACACATCGCTTATTGTAATGTAGATACGCGTAGGAGACGGACAGATATGTTGCTTACTAGTAACTGCTACCTACAACAGACCGGTTTAATCATTGTTGCTGGATTCAGGTTATTCATGTTCTGACATTTATATGTATCCATCTATTAATCTATGATATTGAGTAATGGATATTATTATCCGACAATGTGAAATAATGATAGACAGCTTAGGAACTAAATTTTGCTCGGACCGAATTATTTAACGGCAATGAGCGAAAGACCGTCTTTCTTATTTCACCTTGTCGGATACTGATATCGATTACTCATCATATTGTCGGATACTAATATCCATTGCTTATACTGTCAACATGGGAACAATATATACGTAAAAATACGTTGAAGTACGCCTGGGACTAACAGGACAAAAACAAAACCGGTCAGCGAGCGGAGAAAGGAATGAATATTTAGGGTGTTGTTCAGACTTCTGCCTACCGTCTAGGTCCCGGAGGCTCAATTAATTAGTGCAGACCTAGACTACACACAGAGAAAAGGGCGTTGGTTCGGACCCCAATGCGGCTCATTTCTATATTTTCTGACCGTTGTTTCTCTCACTACCGTAAATTTGTTCAGCCCGGGCAAAATCTAGTACCTTGCCTGTCTTTTCTTATTTCACAGTGTATCTACCCGAACTTAGCCCAGCCCTAACTGTTCACTCCCCCCGGTGAGTAAGGAAACCATATTCTGGTTTTGGAACCCCCCCCCTCCAAAATATATTTTTTTGGAGAGTTCAATATGCAAATTTACGCTAAATTGGTCACTAGTTAGAATATAAATTTTCTGCTGTTTCTTCCTCTTTATTTGTTCAGACAACATCTTGACAAGTTCCCGAGGCCTGCTTATTCGTTTTCTACTTGGAAACCATGAAGAACACGATCTTTTCTCTTCTTGTGTTTTGAGATTTCTTCTCCTTTCCTTAAAGACTGTTTAATTGTTTTGAATTCGCAGCGATGCAAACCAGCTGTTCAAGACGTATCTGGATTATATTCGAGTCTTTCTTTCATTTCATTTGATAAGAAACTAATGTAATCCACCTGAAACACCTAAGCTAATCCATCACTCCCTTCGCATACATCTTTATATACATACATACATACATACATACATACATACATACATACATACATGCTTACATACATATATATATATACCAAGACATTCACGCACACCTCGTTCACACACACGTGCGCAAACACACACGTGCGCAAACACACACGTATACATATAAGCTTATCGCGAAAACATAGTTATTCTTTTTATGTTTTACTCGCCGTAACAATGAATTCTTCCATGATAAGTAATATTTTTGTTGATAAAATAGCCCTTTCAAGCTATTTGAAACAATGGACTCTTCTGCTGAAGCGATTTCTGTAGGTTTTTTCCTTAAAAAAAAGTCTCTTGGTAATTCAAATGCGTCTGATTTTTTGCGCGGATAAACTAATACATATATATATATATATATATATATATATATATATATATATATATATATATATATATATATATATATATATATATATATATGTGTGTGTGTGTGTGTGTGTGTGTGTGTGTGTGTGCTTGCGTATGTGTATGTGTGTGCGTGTGTGTGTGTGTATGGATAGATAGATAGATAGATAGTCTTATAAAGTTTGCACATTTCTGCAGAAAAAATAAATCTGTATTGGAGATTTCATTAATTTTATACAGTCACAAATCGTGGTACAATGTTCTCTTGTGCAAGTCAGTTACTTTCTGATCATTGTTAATGTACTGTGTTCAGGGTATCCCGTTTTATACACAGAATTTGATTTCATTACTATTATTTAAAGTTAGATTCTAATGTTGTACGTTCAGAACTGTGGATAATTAGGGTCGTGGCCTGACACAGATGTTAGCTGAATTTTGATCAGAAATTTTCATCGTTAAAAGTTCGATCCATGTAATCTAGGGAGGAGCGTTGGGTTGAGTCCATCGACAAATAATGAGATTATGTTGAAAACCAAATATTTGTTTTACAAAATAAATGTTCTTTTCATCATTAGACTACGGATTCATTTGCATATCTACGACTTTGTGTGGAAAGATACCTGTATTAAGCTTACATAATATATATATATATATATATATATATATATATATATATATATATATATATATATATATATGGCCCCTGTTCTGTTTCTACAGTCAATAGAATGACACGCTGGAGTGTTCCCTCCAGAGCACATGCCTAGGAGGAGCGTGTAGAGATCTTGGGGTACCCAGTCGTTAGAATTTCCCTTTGATGTAGATCAGAGGGAAACGAAGAGCGACACTTCTTGGCTGCAGAAGCTCTCGGAAAGGCGTCAACTTGGTTATCAAATTGCTTTAAGGGAGATCCATACATCCATATATATATATATATATATATATATATATATATATATATATATATATATATATATATATATAAAGAGAGACGGGGGAGAGAAAGAAAGCGTGTGTGTTTTCAACTCAATACGTGTACAGGGTGTTAACGAAAATTATATTACATCAAAACAGATACAAAAATTTTACGGCGATGATTAAACTACATAAAGATACCAAACAAGTTTAAGATAATGAGAATAAGACAAAGGGATAAAATGTAACCTAAACCATTCACAGTGAACCTTGAAAGCGTCTTTCGGAGAACTGATTCGGAGGAAATTGGGAATAAAGATCGACGGAGATTATTCATGCCACTTGACATTTCTATGACATTAAAAGCAACAGAAGAATTGTAGAACATGCTGACTGATCTAAACAGGGAAAGTAAAAAAGTTGGTTTCGAAATGAGCAGAACAAAGACTAAAATAATGTTCAATGTAAATAGACTAAGCATTTGAAGAATTCTTGCTGCAGTCCCATTTTCTTCAATTGTTTATTCTATTTATATTGTTTTGGCCAAGTGATATATCAACCGTGTACTGGCGGCAGATCATTTCAAATAAGAGTTTCAATACAACATTACACTATTTGGAACCATTTTGTCAAATCATGTATCCATTTCTTAATACTTAACTGTCACGTTGAAGGAAACAAAAAGAGCAGATATGGATCGTGAGTAAGCAAAAATGGGAATTTCTGTTTCAGGCAGTTATTTGTAACTTTGCATTACCAGTGACTGTTTAGCTCAATGTTGAAAGCAATGCGACGTTGAAGGTTCGATTCCTGTTGCATTCCGATTTTCTTCAATTGTTTATTTTATTTGTGTTATCTAGGCCAACTGATATCTTAACCGTGTAATGACGGGAAATATTTCATATAAGGTTTTCAATATAATAAAGAGCATTTTATAATCATATATACACAAATATACATATGTATAAGTGCGGTGGCGTATCATCATTATCAACTTTTTAACGTCTGTCATTGGAAAACTCCCCTCAAGATTTCTCTAGATCTCTCTACCATGGGCATCTCGAAGCCAGCACCTGTTTGAACTTATCCAGCTCGTTACATCCTGTTGTGTTCTGTTGATCACAATTTTGCATATGATCTCTGGGAATCAACGTAGTGAGTCACGCTGTTCAATGGTTGTCTGACATTCTTGCAATATGACCAGTTTATTGCCATTTTAGTTGTCCAATGGTTCTTACCATATCTCTGACCCCTGTCTGATATACTGTGCTGTCTTGTGATGTCCCCATATATCATGCTACCATACATATAAAATGTGTATTCTCGCATGAGCGGTTTTGTAGGTTGAATACAGCATGTCTTGTGAAAGTGTTCAGCGTTTTTATCAGCTACGAATTGTCCGCTTCTGAGTCAAATCATTAGATTCACCAGAAAGTTTATTAGATTTACCCCCACCATTTTCATGATTAACTTTTGTGAAAATAATATATATATATATATAAATATATATATATATATATATATATATATATATATATATATATATATATATATATATTATTATTATTATTTTCAGAGGCCGATATCCTACCTCTGGGCTACGGAACTGGGCGGTCAGTAAAACTGAATTTAAGTGGTACATTTATTTATGCAGAAATTCTCCATCCACCTAAGTGTTCTATTCGTATGGAAGAGCATTTTTGCTCCGCTATATTTTACAACCTTTCAGACAACTAAATATTTTCAAAAAACTTTTTTTTGAAATTCTTTTTCTGCAAGGATCATCTCTTGGTGCATTTTGCAGATTTCAAGGGAATTGAATTTTTATCAATAATAAAGACTGGAATAAACGTTAATTAAAAGGTTTTATATCAGGTGAATACGGTGTATGAAAACATCTTAGCCAAACTGTAACAATTTTTGTCTGGTCACCGAAGAAACATGTGGTTTAGCGTTGAATCTCACGCCCTTTTTTCAACTCATTTCGGATGTACACTTTTCTCTGATTGCTTACTTCAGTTGATCTAATTAGGAGCAGCAGTTGTTTGAATTAATTCTCTGGTTCTCTGGAAGATGCTCGTAGTAGAGGAATCCTTTCCAATCTCATGTACAGCATAACCTTCTTCAAGTGAATGCTTGCTCTTGGTATGTACAGTGGTGGTTCTCCTCGATGTGTCTTACGTAATTTTGCAATTCATGTGCTTTTCATCATGTGTCAAATGCTTTTTCAAAACGGAATATTTGTGTAACATTTAGGTACCAACTCAAAAAGGAAAATGTAGTCAACTAGAATTTTCTCTTAACTTATGTGGAAACCACACATCAAAGCAACTAACATAACCAAACATGTGTAAATGATATTTTGAGATTGTTGGCTATCTCTGTCGTCGTATAACGTTCTTGATCTTCGGATATTGTCTCAAATTTACTGCTATCAACCTAAACAGTTATGGATTGAAAATACATCAATTCTGACGATTTAAAAAATGTACCCCGTTATAGCAACTTTCATAATCCGAAGACAAGCGATATTTTTGAATTGGAGTCGGTTAAAACTAAACGCTCCTGATACCATCTGACGACACATAGAATGAACATTTTAGCCAACTTAATTGATTGCTGCATCTCGTACAATGTAAGAAACAGACGATACCTGCGCTATCAATGGCGACCAGAGCAAGACGCAGAACATGGGAAAAAATCCACTCTGTCAACTGAGGTGAACGTAAAGTAACTATAAGAAAAAGTGAAATGGAAAAAGGACAAGCAAAAATGTGATCGAGAACGTTTCAAGATTGATAGTGTGTCTAACATAATAGAACTGCATTGGCGAACAAAAAAAGAACTGTTAAACGACTATAGTCTTCAAAGCAAAATATAAGAAAAATAGGACTTGCAGAAACACTCAGTAACCGGAAGGAGGCCGTAGAGTGTTTCGGCTGAAACTATGCGGAAAGTTGCAGAGATTGTAAAAATACAAAAAAATAATTGTAACTCGACAAAACAACAGGTCTGCTTATAGAAACTATCACGTGACCAATGTTCTTTTGATTGCGCGTTGGGGGTTATCAATTGAAAAGTGATCACAAAAGAGTCTGAATCTTGTAAGACAGAAACAAACGGGATCAATTTAGCATAAAATTACATTGCAAAATGCCCCCTTACTAAAAACTTATCGGGATGGACTTTGAAAAAAGAACATAATAAAGAGTAAATGTTGACCAAGGTTTGTATAGGATTGTCTACAATGCCAGTGAGAATATACCGTTGGCACAAGCTTACTACATATGAATCATGAAAGCAGTACAATAGGTAAATCATGAATATAAGATTTTTCAATTTAAAAATATTGCATTTTTTATTGTGTGCACCGAAAACAGATAAGAGAACAAAGTACGAATTTTGAATGAGTCTGCGTATGTTCACCTGGCTCAAATAGTGTTTGTAATGGGATGAATCCACTTTCCCTACGCTCAGTCCTATCGCCAGATATCTACACGAAAATATCTCGTTGCTTGTATGGTATTATGGTTGACGTGGAAGTGAAGGGGTGAGTGAAGGTTTGAGAAAACTACCCTCTCATAAATAATACCCAGGCAGTAACGACAATAAACTGGTGTTATTCCTGTTGTTAATGTTAACTAAGGCCAGTGCTACCTGAAAACTTTTCGACCTTTTTAAGCTTTTTGGGAACTTTTTTCAGTTTCAAAATGAAATTGCAGCGAAAAAAATCAAGTGAAAAAAAAAACTGGTCTGGTCAGTCACTCAATAGAAACCGTCATGAGACCAACGTCTTTTGGCAGTATGTGTTAGGTGATCAATTAAAAAATTAGAAAAAGGAGTGACCAATGAATAAGATACTTCTCTCGGCTTGTGCTGAGCAGTAATTCAGATTAAACATATGACTAGATAAGGAATCTGTTCACCCAGAATGCACCTCTGTCTTGAAGCGACAGTGTTTGTTTTGTGTGTGTCTCTAGAAGATCTGAATTTCCCAAAACAAGCGTGAATGCAACCGGACACAAACTAAGAGATCAATTTAGCATAAAATTACAGTCCTAGTTGCCCCAACCCACTAAAAAAGTCTATTCAAGCGTGTATTTTCAGCCCCCTAGCACCATTAGTGTCTTGTACGCGTGATATATATATATATATATATATATATATATATATATATATATATATATATATATATATATATAACTGAAGAAACCTATGTAGATAGTTTTGGTACCAGTTATGGTCGAAGGTTTCTTGTAAGAGTAGAAAGAAAGAAAACGAATAGTTTGCAAAAACCCACAAAGAGTATACTTCAGTTTAATATATATTAAGCAAGCGTGGAAAAAGTACATTGGTCATTATTGATTTTAGTTGATGCGATAGTATTTAATGCTAAAATTTGTGTAAAATGTGGCTGGAGTAAGGATCAGCTCCGCCACGCCCTCTTAAAAATATCAGAGCCACTCAATATGACCGAGTAAAGATTAGTACCACCCAATGAAACCGAGTCAAAATCGGAACTACCAGTGTAAGAATCAAGAGTAAGGACGAACCAAAAAGAAAGAAAAGGTTATATAACAATTTAACCAACTCCTTTTTTTTTTTATTAAATATCACTGGGTCTGCGTTAGTCTGCCTGGGTTTGGTCCAAGATCTCTTCGGGTGTAATAGTATTCAGGATCAACACCCCCTAATCGAACCGAGTTGGGATTTGTACCACACAGTTGAAACAAGTATTGAATAGTACCACCAACTAAGTAAAGATCAGTACCAGTAAGAGGAAAAAGGCGCTGATTTTTACAGAACCGTAAGTTTTAATTGATGATTAAATCGATAAGTGATGGCCTCCATGACCTTAGGAATTTCTACTGAGTCGAACGCTTTTTTGAAGTCGATAAATGCAATGGCGAGTGGTAGTTTATGATGATGATGAAATCGACAAGAAAAGGTGTCAAAATACCGAGCAGAATCTGAAAGCTATCTATCTATTTCCCCAACATACCTTCCTTTATATACTTAATTACTTACTCACTTTCCTTTCGATATTTCATTGTTTATATTTTTTCCCTTTCGATATGTACTTGAAATGAGTTTCCTGTCGACGTATCTTGTACTCAATCTGGCCACGGCTGTTGCCGACCAAGAAACTCACGGATGGACGATGGGCCAAGGCAATTAACATTAATTCAAAGAGCTGGACTTTTTTTGTTCAGCACCCAGGGAAAGTAGTTCACCCATGACATTGGGTCCGTCTGGGTCAGTGCTTTTTTCCTCACCAAAGCTCGAGTGCCACGACTGATTTTTTATTAAATAAAAAACAGAATCATTGAAACAGTATGGTCACATGTCAGCGCAGTGTTTTCTCTCTCTCTCTCTCTCTCTCTCTCTCTCTCTCTCTCTCTCTCTCTCTTTATCTCTCTCTCTTTCTATCTTCCTTTTTTTTCTCTCTTTCTCTCTTTCTTTTTCTACACACACACACACACACACACACACACACATGTATGGTGAGAGAGTCAAAGAGAGATTGAGAAAGAGAGAGAGAGAGAGAGATTGATTGAGGGAAAGAGAATCTGGCATACATTATTTACTTTTTTTAATAAAAGTCAAGAGAGTATTGTGACATACTTTTTCAGTCTTTGTCAATCTATATCTCTCTCAGACGCATACATGAACACAGACGCACGTTTACACATATCAACATATGGATACAGAAAATGTACTGCGTGTATGTTATCTTGTGTATTTTCATATTTGTGGAGGTCACCGCGTCAGTGTGTATATTAACATACAGGTGCCTCTACACACATAACAACATCTATTTACCTTTATTGCAATTCAGCGGGAAAGAGTGGAAATGTAACTTAAGATTAGAGCCTTCCATTAACTGGAGGCTTTCGTGGCCGCATTGGCTTAGGCTTCTCCCATCTAAGACGAATTCTCGAAATTGGTCTCGTCGAACATGACTTTTTTATTCTGATTTCACGTTGTTTGTACAAAAGTCCGAAGACTCTATATACTTAGAACGCTTCAAAAACAAAACAAAATACAAAAAAAAACAATAAGTCGAAGAGAATTAGCCAAAAATAATATTGAAAATACGTCTCCACAGAATTAGGACTACCTCTTAGATCTATGCTCAGAACTGAGTGAATACACTATGAACTGACCCCAAAAGATAAAAGTTAATGATGGTATGCCTGAAATTCAAAGATTAATAATCAAAATACAAAGTGCAATCACCAGACAATAAAGTCCTAATAATTCATAGAATTAGTATTTAAATGAGTGTTTCAGGGAAAGTAATGCAATTATCTGTATAATCATTCTGAATATGGATTCAATTTCAGAAAATCCGACATCTGTATGGGTTATGTGCGTTTTCATTAAATGATATTTACAAAGGAAATAACATTCATTTTTGCTTAGAATCACGAAAAAAGAAGAGTGTTTCATGAAATTGGTCATTTCAAACAGTATTTATAGTTGGTTCAAATATCCACGGATATTAATAATTGTTTAAGAGTTGTGAAGGAGGCCCATGGGCTGGAATATATCCCTCATATTCACATAAATGTGTCCAAGAAAGATCTTTATCTGATTTTCTACGACACATTCCATTCCAACGCTCATCATACTAACAAACCTTTTCTCTTGAACATCTATCCAATTCACCAAATGTATACAATTGATCAAAATACTTGGCGCCCGCTCATTGGCTCGAATTCAGATTAAAAATATGACCAGTTAAGGAATCTGTTTACCAAACAGTGCAGTCCTGTGTTCAAACAAATGTGATTGCTTCTCTGTGTGTCACTATTGGACGTCTTTTCATGGGATGGCTGACATCGAGAAGAAATAAGATAAAAAAATAAATGGGACGAAAAACGAGGGATTAAAAAAAATTGTTTTCCTATTTTATATGTATTTTTATTCAGTAATTTCGAATTAGTGGACGGTTTGATGTTAAGAATCAGTTGAGAAATTTGAGCCATACTAACTCAAGTGTGAAATGTCAAGAAACGTGTTTCTCAATGCAAATGTTGTTAAACAGGATATACATGTATGTCTTGGGGATATGCACACACAACGACTGCAAGAAAAGAAAGAACTAATTGGACAAAAACTGTTCCTATGAGCACATTCAAGAATCAGCAGCAACAGCAGTAGCAGCAGCCTTTTTAACGTTGAATGTAAACCTTCCCCGAGATTCACCAGATCTCTCTGTCGCGGGTGTCAGGACACCAATATCTTCTCAACCTCTCTAAATCACGTATGATCTCTGGGGGTTCACGTGAGTTATGATGTTCTGCGATTGTATTGCATTCTTGCTGCTCATTCTCTTTTGAATGTTTTAAAAGATTCTATGATATAGATTTCCAAACCATTCGAAGATGTAAATAATATATATAAGTGATATATGGCAAATTATATTTATTCAACAATGGAAGGTTCATTTAAGAATTGACAACGCTTGATGAAAAAGCCGTGATTTCTTCAAATTCAATTCACAAAAGATAATATCCCTTATTTGCAAACTAGAATACACCCGTCAGAAATGACGGGTGTATTTGTGTATGGATCGACACTAAGGAGCTTGAAGCAATTTTATTAATTCATTTTCTATAATTCAAGTATCTTGATTTGTTCTTTCAAAGTCTCAAGCTCTTTTGATGTTTAAACATGAAGTTTCAAATTCAAGAGTTTCTATGACGTAATTTCCATGGTTATATCATGATAAGGGGGCAAATCAACCAGTTAGATCATCCGTTTTGAGCGCAAATAAAGATAGATAATTTCTTTCTTTTACCTTGCCATATTTTTAAATGCATCTCAAATTTTTGAATTCTTCCATTTTTCAATCACATGGCTACAACATCATATTGTATTTGATTATTATGAGTAAATTTTAACCCTTTCGAAAATTTGATGAATACTCTATTGACGTTCTATACCAAGTTTTGTTTGGAAAAAAAGAATCTCTTCTCATCTTTAATGTTTTCATACCGTTCTGGTCGATTCATCGGATTGTCCGAACAAAAGTTGATATACTAATGTTTCTTCTCAAAGAAATAAACAAAGTATAGATATTGTTTTCTGTTCGAATAGAATCATTAATGAGACTGTATGTTGTAAGATTAACCTTGATAGTAGAGTCGATATGATTTGAGGGAAAATAAAGGGAGAATGAAGATCAATGCATATGCCCAAGGTGTGTAGGTAGATATGTATATTCACATAGATTTTTGATTGAATTTCAGGTGCAGTGATCGACAATATTACCCCTCCCTGAAGTTCCAATAAAACACACACACACACACACACACACACATATATATATATGCAATTAGAAGGTGAAAAGAAATTATATATTTGTATATATTGGTGTTATAATCAAGAAATGGATACACCCTTAGCTTCATTATAGTGTAAATTTCTAATTCAGTGGCAACAGATGGTTTTCTCTTTTTCTTGCTTAATCATAAATGTTAGCCTCAGAAATCAAATTAGAGAATTTGCACCTCTAAGGTTTTAGTATCTTTCTTCACCACGAGAGACAAACTTTTAAGTGCCCGATCTTCCAATGTAGAACTAACAACTGCCATTTTAACGACATCCAATAATGTTCTAGAACAATGTACTTCAAAAATCCGTGAACCGTGATACTGTTCTCCTTTTATTTTCCTTTTATTAATTTCTCTTTGCCATATTCCCACGCCCAAAGAAAGATATTATCAATTGGTTCACGACGAGGTTATTCTCAGCTTTTCCTTCTTGTCTTATCGGATCAACAAAACTACTTCCGTTGGTCACGGTAGCTTTAGAATAGGGCGGGGAGATTGTTGAGAACTCGAAGTGGATGGTGAGGTCGACTGTCTGTGTCCACGAAGACATTTTGGTACACCGGCGACTCGAGACTCAATTCGTGTCTCGAGACTTGATTTGTTTTAGACTTGAGGAGAGGATTAAAAGACAAGAAAATCGTTAGAGCATTATTCACTTTCTCGATTTCATTCTTCAACCTTTTTCTTTTTTTTTTAGCTTTGGCTTTGCTCAAACTTTTTTTTCTCTTTGGTTGCTTTTTAATCATTTTTTTCCTTCCAAACCTCCTCTCCTACTCTCCCTCCTTCTCCTGAAATTTCTCCAATTCAACTATTTTCTCCCTTCAATATTTCCACCCATCATTGCCTTTCCTTCACTGTCGATGTCTCTTTCCTCATCCTCTTTGTCAATTTTACATTATTTCATACTCCTACAAAATCCTTTCTTTTCATGACGGGTTTCTTTCTTCGCTCATTAACTTCACCTTTTTTTTTATTGACATTTTCGGGCAAATTTCATTCTCAATACAATCGCTGGTTTCGTTTTTCTTTCCTTCTCCGTTAAATAAATATCATTTATTGTTCATTCATTGGGATGAATGGAAGAGAGGAGAAGGGGGAAATGGCGAGAAATAGCATTAGTGGATAGCATAAGATGAAAGCAAAATTTTAAAGGATGAAAGGAATGAAATGAAAAAGAAGGGAGATAAAATAAGGGGAAAGAAAGAAAGAAAAAAAGAAAAGAAAGAAAAGAAAAGAAAGAAGCAGACTGGTCAGAGAGAAGGATAGAGTAAGTGGAAGAAGAGAAATAGGTAGAACGGGAAATGTCAGAACAGAAAGAGAAAGAGGGAGAGGTTAAAGAGAAAGAAGGAGAGAAATGACGGGATGAAGAGAATCTGAGGGTAGGACAGAAATTTAGTAGAAAGTGAAAAAAAAAAAACAAGAAGAAGAAGAAGAAGAAGAAGGAGAAGAAGAAGAAGAAGAAGAACAACAACAACAACAGACGGACAAAAGAGACAATGAAACAGAGAAAGTGACAAAGGAAAAGAGTACAAGAGTATTTATGCATATATATATATATATATATGCAAGCTCACACACACACACACACACACATACATATATATATATATAGTAGAATGTGGATTCGCTACACAAACTAGCTCATGTTCCTACCCTGTTTGGGCCTCATCAGGCGATGATACCCGAACAGGGCAGAAACATGAGCTAGTTTGTGTAGCGAATCCACATCCTGCTATTTATTTCCAGCTCTACTCTAAAACAAATTAACTTCAAGTGTAAAATGTTGTATGTATCGAGCACTCTATGAAATAAATCCATTACATTTCAGAAGTGGCTTTATATCATTGATATATCATTATATTATGTTATACTGCAAGCCTGATTTGTACCACATATATTATATATATATATATATATATATATATATATATATATATATATATATATATATATATATATATATATATATACTAAACGGAAAAGAAACAGCTTGAGAATTTAGGTCTGAAGGAAAGAGGCAAAACAATAAAATGCAATTCTCTTGTCTGGAACAAAAGAGTCTCGGCGTGCAATGAGCGAGTAAGAGGTGAGAAAGCGGGAATCGAAGATGTTTGGCGTTCATGCTGATGACACTTATTGAATATTGCAATGGCCAGGTCTATTTTCATGTCGGGACGGGTCGATATACTTTTTTTTCTTTTCTGATATCATTCCGGACATTTAATGGGTCTCTCGTGGTCCCTTACTGTCCTGCAGAAAAAAGGGCCATTAACGCGTAAAAAATAACACGTGACAAAAACAATGAGAACAGGGTTGAAAAAAAAAGTGATGTTGACACATTGGACTGTGGTGTTGATAAATCGGGATAGAATATTGGAAAGTTAGCGATGATATATTTGAGTATTTGTATTTATTTATTTGGTTGTTATTCACTTCCTTGTTTTGTTTTGTGTGCAGATATTTCTAATTGTAAACAAACGTTATCATACCATGTTCATCTATCTATACATACATCTATTTATCAATTAATCTTTCTTTGTTCCTATCTATGTTCATATCTCTCTCTTCTACGTCCATATTGCTCTCTATAAATCTATCTCTCCCCTTTATCTCTCTCTCTCTCTCTCTCTCTATATATATATATATATATATATATACATATATATATGTGTGTGTGTGTGTGCGTGTGAGAGTGTGTGTGTGTTTCTGTTCATATCTATCCATCTTTCTATCTATCTATCTATCTATCTATCTATCTATCTATCTGTCTATGTTCATATCTCTCAATCTATCTACTTAACAACTGAAACAGAATATTTGAATCTATCTTGCATCATGCTCTTTTCGCGTTTTGCCCCGCAGACCGCAGTTCGATCTATGAGATTGATATTCATCAATGCATAAAGTGCATTGGCACAAAAGGAGATTATGTTGAAAAATGAATATTCGTGGAGTAAAATTAATGCCTTTTTTATCATTTGGCTACGGAATTATTGATGCACCTACATAAGTATATATATATGTATATATATATATATATATATATGTGTGTGTGTGTGTGTGTGTGCGTGTGTGTGTGTGTATAGGAGAGTGAAGAACATTTTATCCGTGTAAATATCAGCTTGACTTATTGAACGTAAGTATATATTTTATTCAAGTGTTCGCGTTTGTACATCAATGTATGCGTTTGTATGTATATAAATTTGTTCATAAATACTGATACAGAAGCATGTCAACATGATCTCATACCCCTATATATATATATACATATATATATATATATATATATATATATATATATATATATATATGGATAATATAATTATTCATTACATATAAATGTATATACATAGATAGATAGATTGATTGATTGATAGAGAGAGAGAAAGGGGGAGTGTTATCAATAAGTAAATTAGTCTCCTTGTATAATGAAATGCAATGAGTATTTACTCATTTATTAATTAGTCTTCTGTCACACTTTTCACACTGCCACATGAAGACGTAGTAAAATAGAATGTTATGTTTTGATGACATGGTATTTTTGAGTACATCGAATTTTATGCTAAACTTGATATTTAGAATGCCATAATCATCCAATGGTGAATTGAATGTTATTTGTAAGTCATTTAGAGCAAAAAAAAATATTTGAACCAAAAAACCGTCACATGTGTATCAATATATATATATATATATATATATATATATATATATATATATATATATATATATATGAAGACAATGTTATAATCGGCCATTTGCCCATCCTTTCGCAATAGACTCGTGCAATTTATTTTTTGTACCTCTACTTCGTTCCGCCTTTGATTTGAAGACCAGGAAATATCGAACATAAACAAGAAAATGCTTTACAGCATAATGCTTTTGATATTTCATAAGTACAATGTAATTGCAAAACTACTTGAACATTTCCGCCATTTTCTGACGGCGTAAGTAAACTAATAATAACAATGATAATAATAATCATAATAATAATGGAAAAGAGACAGGTGAAATACTACCGCTACTATTTACAACAACATCATCAATAACAACAACAGCAGTAAGAATAGAAATAATACTGCAACTAATAATAATGATGATGATGATAATGATTACAGTAATAATAATGATGATGGTGATAATAATGGTGATGATAACAATGATAATAATGATAATAATACTGACGCTAATAATGATTATAATAATGATAATAGTGATAATAATAGTACTGGCGATAATAATAAGGATAATAATAAAGGTGATAATGATGATAATGATTATAATAGTACTGACGATGACGATGATGATGATGATGAATCTTGAGAAATATGCCACGTAATAGGCATTACGAAGTATTGCTAACAGCGTGGCTTCAGTTTACCACTCCAAGTTTATACACGTCGACCGGAAGCTTATCTTTCTGAGTAATAGAGGTGCTATAGCATCCATTTGAAGACTTCCGTTTTGAATATGGCGGACCTCCTGTCTGCATTCAAAACGCCAAATTACTTCCGAAGGTTCAAGATCAATATGGAATCTAATATCTGAGGTGTGGCGTACAATATCAACCCGAAGAGTCATCATCTTCAAGTTCGTTGTCGTTGTAATAGTGGCAGGGTATCGTGAGGAGAAAATAGTCATTTTATTAGTAGTAAAAGTTGAAGTAATGACGGTGGTGTTAGTATCGTAGTAAAGGCAGTAATAGGATTGATGGTTGTTGCTCTGGCAATGGTTTTGGTTGACGTAATCGAAATTTTAGTATTTGTAATGGCGGTAGCGATGGTGGCAATGGGGCGATGAATGTGATTGTGGTAATGTGGGGAAGTTGCAGACTCTTGAAGTTAACAGCAAAATGGAATCAGATCCTCCTTATTTTAGAAAGAAATATCAAAAGAAAATGCATTTCCCTGATATCATTCGTTTACCACCAACTCCACTTCACATTCTGACCAATGCAGGGCTCAATAAACATGGTTAATCTACCTTTAATATATTTGTTTCAGCACTAATAGCCTGAAAACTAACCTGCGAACCAATACTGTACGGTACACGCTTTAAAGAATTATCTCATTTGTAAAAGTAGGTTGTGGGACCTGAGCCACAATATCCGTAAACTAGTCCCAACAACTGCACGATATTCAACTGACCGTCAAAAAGTTTCAAAAACCCTAAGTCGCGACAAGATTTTGGCTCGTGATTGAAGAAAAGAATAGGGTCACAATACTATTCTTTATTTTGTCATACTTTTGCTCAATCTCAGCTTCCAGTGGTAACACGACTGCTTAAACCAACATTTTAAATCTTTATTGGTAAGAGAGCAATGAAATCTTTGCTTCCTCTAACAACTTTTTAAAATAAAAGCAAAAATCGCCTTTTGACTATTAATCTCTATCTAACTGCGAAACTCGCCCTTTCTTCCATAGAGTAAATAATTGATAGCAGACAAGACAAGTCAAAGTACACAATAATTTTTATCTCGTCACCTTTGATTGAAAAAAATGGGTTTACCTACGTAAGTATATTAATAATAAAAAAGGTCGTCAGTTGTAAAAGGTTCAGGTACATTGCTCTACGAGAACATTTCACTAGCTCTAGAGGTTAGTTCGAAAACTAGGACTTTGAATGCTGATTTTCAAAGTACGCTTGCTCTACTTACTTGGTGGATAACTTAATCTTCCTACCCCATTTCTCCATATTTAGCTCAGTGTCGTTCGAAGCTGTGTTTAGTAAATCTCGCAATCATACTAGTGATCCGGAAATATAAAATGGTGTCCTATTTATACAAGAAATTGCTATGATTGGTGGTTCCACGATAATGGATGAGAGTGGTGCCAGTCTTGGTATGAGATCGTTATTGCAAAGCTGCTGCTGTTGCTAACGTTAATGGGATTGCAACAAAACGATGGTATTGGCGTGGGACAGATTGATGGGTTGGGAGAATATCCGTAAAGGAAAATCAGTAGCTAATTTAATGTTTGGCGAAAACAATCTAGCGAATTAAACAAATCCTTGGATATTTGCAATTCGTTCTAATGTCGTAACTAGGGATTTTGGGGCCTACGGTGCAAGCTTGGTTCCTTGGGGCCCTCACTAACACTTAATTAGATTTGATCGAAAAAGGAAATTTACAATGAATAGATGTGCACCTGATTGGTAAAAAAGGTACAAAAAGGCTGAATTACCATTTATGTAATTCATATATGTACGAATGTATCATTAGTTATGGTTACTTATGGAGTAAAAAAGTATCAAGGGAGGTAATAAATATTGAAGTTCCAGTAACTCGCTCACTCGATGTTGAAAACAGTGTACAACTTTTGTGCCCCCGTCGAGTGAACGAGTGTATGGAACTTTACAATTGTCATTACCTCCCTTGATAAACGGAGAATCAAAAAAAATCTAATAATAACCCACATCCTTGTTATTGTATAATGTCGTAGGTGAACTACAAAGCTTTTAAGGTGGGGCGGGGGGCCCTCCATTTGGGTTCGGGGTTGGCATTTCCTAAAAACCTCTCCTGAGCTATGGTTCTGATTTGCTCCTTTCTTTTTCCTCATTTATGTCTTCGTTTGGAATCATTCAAGCAACTAAATCTTTATTAATAACTTTGGACAACTAATTTGATATTACTATTCTTTCATAGTCGCTTTTTCATCATTAATTAACTCAGATTGTCGACCCAAGGCAGCATAGCACCTCTAATCAGGAATGAAGAATAAGCTCACGGTAATATTCAAACTCACGTACGTTTTGCCCAAGGAAACCTGGTAAATACCCAGCTGCTCTTGATTAACTGAGCAACGAGAACTCTTGGTCAACTTTTATCCCTGTACTGATAGTATCAGCAAAACAGATAAAAGCAAAATGATTAATAATAAATGATAAATACACAGATATTTGCAATTCTTTTTTTTTCCAGATATTTGACCCATTTGGAGTTCTCTTTCGAAAGCTTTCAAGCAACTAAATTTTATCATTTAAGAATTTCATGACTTGAGTAAAAGTTTTGATAAAAAGCAACTTATAAATTACGATGTAGGTAAAAAGTAAGCATAAAAATTAAAATTATAATGATTTATGATATTTCAGTAAAATTTTTAAAAGAGACACGAAAATACATGAACTAAATCTTGGTAAATATACAAATTGAAGCAAAAATATGCAGGATTGACGAGGAACACTCGTGGAAGAGTAACAAGTAATGTATTCGTCTCATCTAACCGGATCGACCGGACTATATCCCTCCACTCGACCCGGTTTTGTATAACTGTTGCAAGCTCTTCCCTTTACAGGTCCAAGTATGTTGTGTGTATGGACGGCCTCTTGATCTTTTCCCCAAGTGGGTTCCCATTGGAACAGTTGGTGCAGCATTCAGTTTTCCCCTCGTATGTAATGTCCGATGAATTTTAACTTACGAGTTTTTTTCATATCAAGGATGTGGTCGAGATCTTCATATACATTTTTATTTTTTCGCTATTTTCATAAGATGAGCCATTCTCAACGGTATGGTATAATTCTCATCAAGTGACGTAACGGTTTCACTTAACCACTGAAAAGTTCCTTCAAGAACCATTGATTACTCAAGAAATCAGATCAGTGACAGAATTTTATTCCAGAAATACTTATGCTACAACAACATGCACGTATGCATTTTCCTGTTCAAGAGATACTAATGTAAAGAATACTGACATATGTATATGCAAATATCACATATATGCAAGCGGCAATCTTGTGCAATAGGTACATAAATGCACTATATATATATATACATAGTGCATTTATGTACCTATATATATATATATATATATATATATATATATATATATATATATATATCACTTGGCCTACACAACGTAAGTAGGATAAACACTCAGGGAAAATGAGGCTACAGCAGGAATCGAACCTACGACGGATAGGGTAGCCGCTTCAACGTAGCGTTGCTCTCACCATTGAGCTAGTAAAGCCACCGGTAATGCGAAGGCACAAATAACTGTTTCAACTCTAAATTCTCATTTTTTTTTTTTTTTTTTGCTTATTCACGTTGTATATCTACTCTGGCCGTTCCCTTCGACGCGACAGTTGTGTATCAAGAAACAGATATATGATCCAAGGGAATGGTTATAAATTGCTTTATATTATATACAAACACTTATCTCATATGATCAACCGTAATTAAACGGTTGATATATCACTTGGTCTGGACAACGTGAAAAGAATAAACAATCCGAGAAAATGGAACTGCTGCACGGATTGAATCTGTGACCGATGGAGTAGCTGCTCCAATGTAGCGTCGCTATAAATGATATATCGACCGTGTAATGATGGGATATCCCTTCAAATAAGAGTTCTAAAATAATATTATGCAATTCATAATCATTCTGTCAGATCATATATCCATTTCTTGATATATATATATATATATGACTTCTTTAGAAGAATTAAACTGAGAGCCCATTTTGGTAAATCACACCATGATAGTGATATCTTAGATAGACTTAAAGACCCCAACAAATCTTTCACCCATAAGAACATAAACATCACTATCCAAACATTTGAACTTGCAGTTAGAGAAGACATTGAAGCCAACATCAACAACTGCAATAACCCATTCTTACCACACGATAACCCCACAACTATCGAACAAGAACCCCTTAACAAGCTTAAAAACAATACAGAGCAGATAAGGGGGAGCTATAGTCTTTTGGAGGTTGGTTGAATACCTCTTAGAAGCAAACGCACAACTAAATAACACAGAATTTTACAGAGAACTACCAAAAGATCCCCTCAATTAATACGAAAGCATAATAACCTATTTCCTAACAGAGATCCATGATTACAACACTGACTACATAGCTTTCCAAGACACCTGCATATACATTAATAGTTAAAGAAACCCCCAAACCACCCTCTATACTAAACTCTCAGACACTCACGATTACCTTATCCAAATCGACCCAACCCAAACACCAGCAAAAAACCTACCATTTTCACAAGCACTTTGACATAGAAGAATTTGCTCTACAGGTAGTGAATCCAACAGTCTGAGCTATACCTACAATATTTCACTAAACAAGGATATTCACTTGAGGATGAAAATAACCAAATAAAAAGGTCTCTTCAATACCCAGAGAAGAAATTTTTACACCCTCTAACAATGATAAACCTGACTACATACCACTTATTACCACCTTCAACTACACAGTCCCATCCTTAGCACATATTATCAACAATAGATGGAATATCCTCACACCCAAGACAGATCTCAGAGAAATATTCGTAGAACCGTGTGCCATCGCCCACCAAAGACACCAAAACATCAAAGATACCATTAGCAGCAACATGATAAATAATAAAGTCTGACATAAGAACAACCCTAAAACCACTAAATTCCGTCCACCGTGCGATAAACGAAATAGTCAGTGTAGCAACTGCCTCAAGTTCACTAACACCTTCACTAGCTCTACCACTAACGAGATTTTCTATGTATACCATAGCACTAACTGTCAAAGCAAAGATATTTTATATCTCTTAGAGTGTAATAGATGCAATTTACAATACATAGGCAAGTCTGAGTGGCAATTCAAAATTAGACTTAATAACTATAGATACAGAATTAAATCCCGAAACCATCCCAGTCCACTCTCCGTTGAACTACACTTCTGTGCCCGTGGACATAATTTTGCCAACGATGCTAGATTCACAATTATGGGAAAAATAGAAAAATGCTGAAGGCAATATACTTGATATTTACTTCACTAAGTAATGGGGAACTAGGATTGAACTCATGAAAGTAGCAATGATCTGCATCACAAGCTTCTTAACAAATACTACGCTGAGTGTGAAAAGAGGAATTTCATGAAATTATTGTTACTAGTTTCACAATCCTACTGTAAAAAATATAGTTACTGAGTAAGAAGCAACCTGAATTCAAACTGGTCAACATCAAGAGCTCAAATCAGTAAATCTGAAAAAGAAATAAAACTGATAACTAAGTTGAAACAAAAAAGTAACTATGGCAGTAACTGTAATCATGTTATTACTCATCTTCATCGATAAAGTTCGCTGGTCTTTTTTATTTGCTCACTGTACGTTTTTAATTTGCTTGACATATTTTTTAATTTGCCCGGGAAATGCTATAGTAAGATCAATCAAATTCTTAAAAAAACAAACTGTAGTTTGAATTGAATCTTCACAGAAAACCTTTCCTCATCAACACTATTAGTTCATATTAATGAATTACAAGTGTGAGGTAACATGGTAGAAATATATAAGATCATAAATCGAAAGTATGACAAGAGTGTTGATAGTTTCATTAAGAAGTAGGCAGAAAATAAAATGTTCCAACAAAGGGCCAGGCTGGATATAAGGAAATATAGTTTCAATGTCTGCATTGTGCGGATATAGTATAGTCAACCTAATCAAATAGTGTGCTACAAAAATGATAATTGCTCCAAGAATAGACTTGATAAATATTGAGATAAACAGGAGATTCTATACAACTGCCAGTCCACAATAAACATTGGGAGAATTTAAAATAATTACAGGAGTCTGGAGAAGAGGATTTATCATAAAGCCTGTTCCAGGAAATATAACTAGGCAAAGCTAAGCTACATTTTCTCAGTCAAAACGCATCTGATGCCTTGTTCCTTTAAAACAGCGAATATGCTATTAATCAATTCAGTTACAGTTAACAGATGAAATCAAGAGTAAAGATCGAATAAAAACGAATGGCAATTCAGGCAGTAATATTATCTAGAGTTTATTCTTTGTCCGATTCATGCTGTTCACTGATGGCCGTACACTTGCTGTCTGATTAGCAGCGATGAAAGCAAGTAATATTAAGATGAAAGAAATACCACTAATAAAATAATAATGTCAACTCAGGCGTTGCACATTGTCCAATAAGTATTTTAGTATTACAAAGCAACCCGGCAGAAAACCTGTAGAAAGAACGAACAAACCGGTTTTAAATTCACATTGTCGACGGTCGGTTCATTTGGTGAAAAGGCTTTCGAGAAAGGGCGGAACCTGAGCATCCCTGCACCTTATCTCATTGTAAGTCACTTCGTTACTGACCCGGCACAATGGAGTAAAAATAAAATTGAAAAAAAAAAGAATGAAGATGATCTTGTGCCAAGTTTCCCTCAGTACTGATCACTAATACATTTCTCTTTAAATGAAAATGAGTTTGTGAACGATAGGAAGGAACAGATAAATTATCCAAGCCATTTAAAAGGTATTGAGACTGATCAACACACACTGCTGTTAGCTTCTCGTTGTTATTTTAATTCGATCAAGTAGTACTCGCTTAAAGTCTTCCTTTGGTGACCATTGTGCGCGATGCAGGGTCACTTTCTTTTTATAGAATTTATATTATAACTAATTGCAAAAAATCAATAAGAGAAACTCCTCTATACTTGGCATTAAATATAACTGGAGTTATCTCTCTTGAGAAATTAGATTATTATGATATAGATTATTGGGTGAGCGTGAATTATTATTGTCATTAAATTGCTGAGTGCATGGGTCATTTCTTTATTCTTCAAATTGGAGCATTTCAACGGTAGTCCACAATAAGAAATCTGGTGCTCAGTATAAAACTGTAAGAAATTGAGCTAAAAGAAAATAATATCCTCTGAATTTTCAGATCCGAGAAAAGACAAAAGTCAGGGACATCATAGAATCTATCAAAAATCTCAAACGGTGGTGGGCTGGCCATGTTGCTAGAATGGCAGACAACCGATGGACATCGCGACTCACGACATGGATCCCTCGAGACCACATGCGCAACCGAGGCCGGCAGAATATTAGATGGAGAGACGAGCTAGACAAGTTCAGGAAGTACTTGCTCTGCTACGCCCATGATAGAGAAGTGTGGCGAATCCTGGGGATGGTCTATGTCCAACGACGGACGTTAAAAGACTGATGATGATGATGATGATGATGAATAGAAATAATATTAAAAGGGAACAAAATTTACAAATGCTTGAATAATCCCGTTGGTTTAGAATAATTTTCATCAATGAATAATGTAACCTCAAACATTTTACTCTACAAGCATAAATATCATTCACTGCACTGAAATTGCTTATCATTCCAAAGCATAAAAATGAAACCAACATCGGAAAGCATATCTGTTGAAAAGTTGGAAATTGAAAATTTGGATATTGAAAATTTGCGATAATCATGCTTGTATTTTGCGAGCTTCAGAAACACGGCCATTTTTCTCTTGTTTTTAAATCAAAGCAACCCCCACGATAAATATGTATTTAAAAACTTTGACCGACCTGACACCAGGAGCGAACTTCAGAAGTCAACGTGTATTCTTCTGCGCTTTAACTTTTGGCTTCTTATAAAAGAGTTTCTATTGAAAAATTCCAGATTATTCGCTTGGGAAAAAGAACGTACCCTAATTTTCAAATCAGAATTTTCTTTCACGGACAGACTATGCTTCAGCCAAGAGTTACACACCCAGCTATTTATGAAATAGGTTGTTATTTGCGACGGTCTGTGTCCACGGTTTGGGTCGTGGGCTTTTGGTATGTTATTGGTTCTAATTTCACTGATAAGAGGACAAAGTCATTATTGTACTGTTTAGTAGCCTTCAAAAATAACCAGAAAAAAAAGACTGGCCGGCAAGGTTTTAGTCGAGGACAACGGCTGTAAAGACCGATACAAATCACTGGGTTGATAACTCCCAGGACAACTCTTGACAGATAGATACAGAAAGACATACACAACGAACGTCAACTTCCTCTTACTTGTATGTGACCCCCAAACGAGAAAAACAACGAAAAAAAAAACTATCAGTAAAGTGTATGGTAGCTATTCCAGTTATTTTAACGAGTTATATATGTATATATATATATATATATATATATATATATATATATATATATATATATATATATGTGTGTGTGTGTGTGTGTGTGTGTGTGTGTGCGAAATAAATAACCGTTAGACCGGGAGGTATGTGTCTCCAGGGATAAACAGTTACATTGTTTTTGGTATTGATAATTTTGTGAAAAAGATATCAGTAAAAATGCTCCATGACTGTTTACATAAATAAAAACAGATTCTTTGATAGGATTCGCAAGAGCAAATATTGTAAAAAACAAAATACGTTTTCCAATTTTTGCTTTTTCCAATTGCTATATATATATATATATATATATATATATATATATATATATATATATATATATTAGTTCGTTTGTTTTATGTATATATACTAAGCAAACGAATTTCGGTGTCAATCAGATGTAGAACTTGACCAAATGTTAATTCAGATCTAGCACTTTTGACTGGTTGTTTCTACATTGGTTTGAACCCAAAATTCTATCTTCAGGGAGGAAAAATAGCTAAAAAATTTAGAATGGCATCCCGTGTCGATCCTGTTAAACTAGACTTGAATGAAGGACTGCAGATCAATGATACATATATATTTATATATATATATATATATATATATATATATATATACATATGCATGTATATACATATATATATATATATATATATATATATATATATATGTATATATGCATATATATATATGCATATATATATATGTATATGCATATGTATATATATATATATATATATATATATATATATATATGCATATATCTTGCAGAAGTCCATATTCTTTATTTGTTTAGAACGCAGTTTATAATTATATATATATATATATATATATATATATATATATATATATATATATATAGTTGAATCTGAATACTGGAATCGGCATGTTGACGTTAAGCGAGTATTTTATCCAGATTGTATTTAGTTGTCTTTCAATTTGAGTTCTCATGAAAACTTTTGGGCCGTTTACGTATGAGTTTTGCTTGTCATTATCAGTACATGTGTGCACTTTTGAAATGTGCGATAACAAAGTGGTTTACTTATCAACGCCTACGTGCACAGGACAATATAATGCATATTGTTGCAGAGTGTTTTTTAAAAACTTGAAATTTCTACTCACTTGCATATGATCGTGTCAATATCACTAACAAAATTACATACTGGACAATTTTAGATCATAAAAGATGGAAATAACCCAGAAAAGGACATCTCTTCGTAATCAATATTTGATCAAATTTCTGTCCGTCTGTCTCTGTCTCCGTTTGTCTGTCTGTCTGTCTCTCTGTCTGTCTGTCTGTCTGTCTGTCTGTCTGTCTCTCTCTCTTTATGAATCCATATGGTGTGGAGAAAGTTGACAATTCGGAAAAGAAAAGATTTGATACTAATCAGTACAACTCAAATTCTGTACTGATTATGATAGCTAACGTTTCGCCCGAAATTTGAACTTCTTCAGAGCTTCTGGTGATGAATGGTGTAACAAAAAAAAAAAAGAAATGGAAATCTAAATCAAGCATCGACCTGTTGCAGTATGGTAGCAAGGGATTTTGTGAAGTGACAAGAAATGAGGAAATATCAAGAGGCTGGGTTTAATCAGGAAGCGGGATTAGATAATCCACGTTATTTGTATCCAATCCAATATAGAAAATTCATGTTGTTTGTATTTTAGCAAATTTTTTTTCAATTGTCAATGACGTCGTTATGGAAACAGTTTTACTCAAGAGTCGGAAACTTAGTGTTTGCCTTGAGTTATATTTTTGAATGTTTTTATGATGGTTTTCCTTTCCAAGTTGTCAACTCTCCTTACATCATCTTCTCGGATCTATATCCATTTCTACCACCCCTCTCTCCCTCACTCTTTCACACACACACGCACACACACACATATATATATATATATATATATATATGGCAATATTTGTCCCTTTCTTAGATTTTATGCATTTTTGTTTTATTGTAATTTGTTTTCATGCTTTTGGTCTCGATTGCCAATTCGCGATGATATTGTTTCTTAGTTAAAGTATCCTGTACGCAACCATATGACGCCCTATTGTTTATTTTGTTTGTTCCCTTGATACTCCATGGACTAATTTTTGTTTCCATCTTCAGCTTCTGTTTTGTTTTTTTTTATTAAGTTTTTCTGCGATTCTTCCTTTGCTGTCTTTTTGACAGCTCTTTTGCAGTTCCTTGCCGTCATCATTATTCTTCCCCCATTCCATTCCATGTATTCTGTTAATCCTTATATAGCTGTCAAAATAACCTTCTTTGATATTAAATTCTCCCTTCTTTTTCTTTTTCTTTTTTTCATTATGCAAAGCCTGTTAACAATATCCCTGGAATGTAATTAATTTTCTAATCCGCTAAACCAATGACTAGAAACCCTCTTTTGTTCAGTTTAGGAAGGTACCAGAATACTTAATTATGGAAATCACTTACGTGTTCATTACGCTGGAGAGATTTCTGCCTCTTAATTTTGTCTCAGAAGTCTTTCTTGTTTTCTTATGGTTTTATTCCCTTTTTTTGTTCCTCTCTCCCTACTTTAATGAATTCTGTCCGTAAGTATTTATATCTGTTAATTGCACTCAATTTCTTCATTGCCTTATTATTTAGGACTTTATTTCCTTCTTCTGATATCAGTTGCCTCTGATCAACCGTTAACATTGCATATTTCTCTTTTTCAAATTCCAAGCAGATATTTCTGTCGAAAATTCCAACTGTTTGGTAATGTTACTGATTCTGTTTGCAGTGGATATAATGAACTCCCTAAAATCCCTCACTTTATATTAATATTAGTTACAGATTCCCTTATAACAGTCAATTCTGTTTTCCAGGTTTTCATCGAGTAGATATGAACTTTGTTGCGTTCCCTGCAATCTGGATCTTTTTAGACATTCTCGAATTTGGATTCGGGATATCATGTCATTTCTTAAATTATCAATATATCTCTTTGCTATGTTCATCTCTACTCCCTTCAGTATCATTTGATTTATGTATATTCGGTCGTTTGGTTCTTTCCATTTATCATTTTTGTCTAATAGCAGTCCTCTATCAAATCGTATATTTTCCTGTTATTTGTGCGATGAAAACTTGCCCCAAAAGAAAAACATGTTATGGGCCTATAATTGCTTGCAGCTCTTTTTTTCACCGACTCTTTTGCCTTCAGTCATTCATTCTGGGACTCTCCTTTCTACCAAACATTTGTTTTGTTGCTGGTGAGTCTATGGAACGGTGTAGGAAATATAGTATCATAATTTCTCTTATTTGCATTATTATTATTATCATTATTATCATGAGTATCATTATTTAATAACCCCATTATTTCTGTCAATGAATAACTTTCGCACCGTTGGTTTTAATAAGGATGAGTTAATACACTGATAGCTTAAGATACAAGTGGCAAAATATACTTAACTGCTTTGGTGATTTCTCGAGAATAATTAAAACGTTCTGAAATACATGACCAAAATTAGTAGTTATTTTAGTTGATTCCGATGTGCACATGCAGTAATTAGTATATAATAGCTCAGCTGAATTACTATTCAATTAAACTCAGTGGGGATTACCAGAGATTTACCAGAGCACCGAAAAAATCGGCAATATGATTTTTTAAAAATCTCAATACGAATTATTTTGAGCAGCAACATTCTTTTATTCTCAGTCTTTCTGTTCTCCTAATCGTAATTCGGTTTGTCTTATATTTTGCACTAGCCCAGTCCTACAAAAGCTACAAATCAGTGGTTAAGTACTGGTAAGAGCAAGCATTTGAGGTATACCCAGAATCCAGACATTTTGAATATCTCGAGAACCGGTTGTGTAGCCTTGATATAACTCGGCAGCCAATCAGAGGGGACCTTATCGAGCATGATACCCATCTGTAGTGTCACAGTTGGCTGTGAGATGTCATTGAATGAGTTTGTGTACTGTGTGGCCTTTGAAGCTTGTAGATCAGCAAATATGCTTAAAGGGTTAAAAGTAGGCAAATCATCGCATCTCCCAAGTCAGTCAGATCCCTTCTACAGTTTAGACTTGGTTCCGTTTGACTCTTAGCTTTTCCCAGGACTAAAATCTCGGACCATGGGAGAGATTAAAGTGAATGTGACGCAGCAGCTGATGATGATACTGAAAGATGACCTTGCTGACTGTTTTGAACAGTGAAAGGGACGCTGGAATAAGTGCATGAGATCCTGAGGGAATAAGTGCATGAGATCCTGGGGGAATAAGTGCATGAGATCCTGAGGGAATAAGTGCATGAGATCCTGAGGGAATAAGTGCATGAAATCCTGAGGGAGTACTGTGAAGGAACCTAAGGTGCCATTACTCTAGGTATGCTATTTTATTTTATTTTGTTTTTTTATTTATTTATTTTTATTTTTTTTTTATTATATCAAATGTAATATCAAATGGCTGGATACTTTCCGGGCAGACCATGCATTCAAACTTTCTTCAAGTTTTAGTGATCGGCCATATTTTCAAAGTTCTACAACTGTGTTTTGACTTTATTTCAGTATGTTGTAGCAACTGACAGCTAACAATGACCAAGCCAAAAGTCAATGACATCATACACGAATAACAGTGACGTATGCAAAAAACAAAGACGAATTCAATTTTGAAGTTCAACTTATTTTCAAAATCTCATTTACAGGAACTTCTAATAAAAGAGTTGAAATGGGACACGTAGTTTGGAGACAATATTGTATGGGGAAATTAATTCTGTTTCGTTTACCTTTTAAATTTTAACGAAACAATGGAGTTTGACCCTTGCACAGCCAAGCTCGTTTTTATTTTAGTTTTTTCTCTCGATTCTTCACAGGAAAGGACACAGAACTCAAAATACTTATTTATTCTACTTTATTTAACTTTGATTTGATTGACTTAGAAAAAAATCTGTCTCCACTGATTTATCATATAAGCATACCAGATAAATGAATTTTATTGAATTTCACAGATAAATAGAGTTGCCAGGTTTGATCCGCTGTGACAGAATCAAGGATTCAGTTCAAACAACTGACATATACAACCATTTACACGTTTTCTCAATTCAGTGAATACGAGTCGATCATTTTTGTATGAAAGGAAATCATGACTCCGTTAGAGAACACTTACT
>OY735234.1:3265607-3310607 GCA_963457665.1 Thysanoteuthis rhombus | reverse complement strand
TGGCAACTGGCTTTTACATTCATGCATAAATTTCTTCCCTTGTCCTTCGTTCATTGAAATGAATGAATAAATAAAATAAAGTAAAAAACACTGACATCTATGCATGCCTCTCTAATGAAACCCAATTCCATTTGTGTTGTGCCGATTTTCGGCATTGTTAAATTCTTCAAAAGAATTAAAATGCTTTGGCGATCATTTCCTTAAAGCGCACATAGGCACCAGATCGAATGAAGCAGTACACGCATATAGACACATTCATCTAATCAGACGACACTGAAACATCTGTGCGCACGCATTTGCCCGCACACGCTCTTGTGTCCATTTTGATTGGCGGCCATGTATGACAAGGCTGGTATGGAAAAAGAGACATAATGGCGGTATTGAAGTTTAAATAAAATGCCAACTACAAGCAGTTTTCTTTGGCGGGAAATATTCGATAAGGAAGATTGCACATGTCCTTATTTTATGCCTGTGCTTCCTTTTTTTTTCTACATTAAGATGTCTTTACGAGAAGCGATTCGTACAAGCAAATAACAGTGAGTAACAAGAGGAAATAACTATCGATCTTATGTATCGACAATAACTAGTTATCGATTGATTGATGTAAAAGTTTAGGATGCTCCAGATTTCACAACTGCACAATTGATGAGATGATTGAGTAACACCACGTCTTCTTTGTGGGAGGCTTAACTTGCTCTGAAAATCTTGGCATTTTAGAACGATTCAAACTTCGGTCATCGGCGCTAAAATAAAATCCTCCCAAAAGATCAGGAAGACATTCAAACGGAAAGATATATTGATAAATAGATATAAATATATTTAGATGTTGGAAAGATGAACAGTCATTCAAGGATTAAGACAGTTTTATCTTATGGTATAAAGAATGTATGGAATAAGTCTGATACCTTGTATTAAAAGAAATTTGATTATTCTGATGCTACATTGCATTTTAAGAATTACACTTGAAGTAATTTATATGTTTTGATAACATACAAAATATTTACTTAAAAAAAAAAAACAGATTTTTGCGCATAAGGTGATACGATGGTCAGCAGGTCAGTTGTTTTTCCAGTTTGTTCGATTCTTATGTTGAAGACCTTGTTCTAGATTGATCACAGTTCGGTAAACAACTTAAAACAGTCGATTCACGATTTTTTAATTGATGAAAACCAAAGAAGAAAGAGCGAAGAACCTGGCAATTAAATATATATGTAAAGGCCGTTTTGGTATACTTTAGTTGCAGCTAATAAACTAGAGAATATTTGAAAGTTTGATCTTGGGACTTGTGTTCATTTAATAGCACAGGATGTTCTTATGTCAATAGAATCATTAATAGGTTGATGGGTTGTAAGGTAATTTGCAACATTACAATCAATGCGTAACAACTTCTTTCCCCGTGCAAAGTTCACCGATAGAAATATGGTACACCGTAACTTCGGAGGTTGATATGAACGAGAATATCGACTTATATGATACTCCATATGTTGGTGTATATTTTCTGTCTGTAACATTTGCCAAGTTGGATAACTATTAAATGCTAATTATAGAGTAATTTCCCTTATTTATAGGCAAATGCGTAAATCTGGGTTGATTCTGGTTGAAGATTAAAACGCTGAGCGAATTAATGTTTTTGATATTTTACAGAAACAGGGCAATTGCAAAATTAGTTAAAAATCGCCTTCATTTTTGACGCCATGGGGAAACTAGTTTATGTTTTGACAGGTACAAATTTGTCCATATGATTGCTTTTTCTTCCTTTTTCACTGGATACACTCGTACCGTCAGTCTTATTAACAGCAGCAATCATGAACAGGTTCCTGAATAAGAAAAAATGTCTGCATACAAATATACCTGACGGTCCTATCTCCCCTCCCATAGACCCACCTCTCTCTCCTCTCTTCTCTCTCTCTCTCTCTTCTCTCTCTCTCTCTCTGTCTCTCTCTGTTTCTCTCTCTTTCTCTCTCTCAAACTTCACGGACTCCTGTACCTAAGCAAAGGCATACACAAGCACGCACGCACACACATGTTCACATCTGCTCACACGTATCCACACATCCACGCTCACACGTTGATGAACACACACAAAAATACATGTACGTTGACGAAATGGGTAACATAGCCTCTAAGATTATTCAATTGTTGAATAACGTTGGTGTAAAGAGGGAGGGTGACCATAAAAACGTCTTATAGAGACTTAAAATCCCATTATATCTATTTATATACATCTCTCTAATAGTCTGGGTATTCCATTATCTGTCCCTTCTCCTCCTTCCTCTTCTTCTTTTTATCATCATTATTCTTATTAATATCACTTTGACCCTTTCCTTTTTTTTCTATCTTTTTATTCTTCTATTCTTTCTTCTCCTTCTTCTTCTTCTTCTTCTTCTTCTTCTTCTTCTTCTTCTTCTTCTTCTTCTTTGTTCCACACGTATCTCCTTCTTATGCACGGTATCTTTCTACTCGGTCACCACCCAATTCTACCTTGTGTTAATTTTTTCTTCTTTTTCTCTTCCATGTTAACCCTTTTCTTCCTCTTTCTCTTTTATCTACTCAATTATCTCCCCTTCCAAACTTTTCAAACTATCCCCCTGCGAATTTCTTTTCTTATGTCTTTCCCTTTTCTCCCTAATATCATTTATTTCACCCTCTTCTCCCCTTCCTTCCTAACCATGTCCCCTTCTTTAGTATTCTTCTGCATCTTATTCACTACCACCAATTCATTGTTTTAAATCTTTTTTTCACTCATCGATTTTTCACATCAGTCGTAACAGGTGGTTTTCATTAGGGTCTAAGTGACAGCAAGTCTCCGGGATTCTACTCAGTATTCCAGCTGATTTCAGTAGTGCTCTTGTCTAGATCGCCTTTGTTCTTTATTGGATTTCCAGATCTTCCAGCTTGTTTTCTATGCTTTTCTGGACTGCCCCCAGTGCTCGGATAAGGATTGACACTACTGTCACCTCCATGGTCTACAATTTCTTCAGTTCTTTGGTAAGGTCAAGATAACTATCTTTTCACTTCCTTTAAGATTTATCTTGTAGTCTACCAGGATAGGGAAACCCATTGACACGTTCTTTACTTCTTTTTTTTTTCTTCCTTTCTATTCGTTTGTTTTTTCTCTTCATCTTCCGACTTTCTCATACTTTTTCCTCTCTTTCCTCGCTCATTTGTCTTCTTCTTCTTCTTCGTCTTCTTTTTCTTCTTCTTCTTCTTCTTCTTCTTCTTCTTCTTCTTCTTCTTCTTATTATTATTATTATTATTATTATTATTATTATTATTATTATTATATCCTTCTGACCGTTTTTGTTTTTTTTTGTTGTTTTTTTTTCCTCATTCGTTCGATCTTTGTCAGTTGATTAATTTCGCCCCTGGAACAACAGCCACGACAACCCGATTACTCCTCCTCCTCCCCTTCCTCCTACTCGCCACCACCACCCACCCTCCCGCCCCAACATGGCGTGTGTACTCATTTTCAAAACACACACATACTTATGCTCAAATGCTCGTTAACGCACTGGTGCAAACACTGGCACGTGCAGGCGCACAAAAAACAGACTAAAAATGCTTATTTACATCCAAGATTACCATTTTGTTTCTTAATCCTGGCACTGCGTTCTAATACACTTATGATGATTTCGTTGTGTGTACGTCTTGACGTCGAGTTTCATTATATCTTTTATTACAGCCAAAAAACCGTCATTATCGCGACTAAAACCAGGTTTTGTTTTGTTTTGTTTTGTTTTGTTTTTTTTGTATCCGAAACTGTCAAACAAAACTGTCAATAGGTTTCCTCAGTTTTCAAGTTGGTCTGGCTGGGTGGCTATGAATGTATCACACGTACAGGCCGCAACAATGAAAAAAAGCAGGCTAAAAATCCAAACATTTACCCCTTATTATTTCTGCAAATACTCTCATTGTTTTGTTTTTTTATAGGGGGTTCAATTTGCGATGCAAGTTTTTTGCTGAACTGTTCTCTTAGTCTTATGTCAGCTTGTTTCTTGGAAATTCAGAGACTGTTTTTAACTGATCACTGTCCGAATCAAGTCGAGAGAAGTAACTTATTTATTGATCACCCCTTTTTCCAATTTGATCGCATGCTGCCACTAGACGATCACTTGACGATTTCTGTCGAGTGAATAACCGGATCTGCCAATTTTTGATATTTGCATTTTATTATTATTATTATTATTATTATTATTATTATTATTATTATTATCATTATTATTATTATTATTATAGTTGTTGTTGTTGTTGTTGTTGTTGTTGTTGTTGTTGTTCCTGCTGCTGTGTTGGTATTAGTTTTATTAATGCATTATCATTTTATTAACTTTAACATTATCTTTTTTCAGTATTGTTAATGTACCCACTGATTTTTTCTAGATGTGTTGGAGTACATTGAAACAAATATTATTGCAATTATACTCATGGTTTTTATATCGTTATTATCCTTGTTTTCATAATTGATTTGTTTTTTGTTTGTTTTTTTTTTTGTTTTTTCGTCGTTGTTGTTGATATTGTTTTTACTATGTTTAGTACCGGGCAGCTTATTTTCATGGTGACATAAGATTCGTTTTGATTTTTTTCCCATTGTCATTATTAGATTTCTATCATAATTTGTAGCATGGTACACATTGCGATTATTATTTCATGTTTTGCCCTAGTCTTAACTGGTGGGATTTCTAGGTCATGTAGCACTAAGTCTCCTCTGCGATCACGTAACTTTCTTAATATTATTATCGTTGTCAGTAGAATTATACTTTGGTTTTAATATAAGTATTAGTTTACTGGTACCATAAAAAATGACAGCATGTACGAAATATATAGACGAACACAATACATTTTATATACGTGTATAATAAAGTTTAAAATTCAAATTTTTCGTTCCTGATTTTACTACTTCTTATTTTCTTTTTTTTTTTTTCAATTTAGAAAGAATTTCATAACGTCATCAGAACATAAAATTCTATTTTACTTCGTCATTTGCGTTCTATTGCGTGACAGAATACTAACACACATTGCTGATTATTATATTTGTTGATTTATTTACCGTCTTTTCTTTTCATTTCATGCATTCGTATGTTTGCACTGAGTGTCTGGTAGTTGACGTTGGATGATAAGTGACAACAAGTCTCCTCGAATCTCCAGCACCCTCCTTGGAATCCTTGCTGATCCTAGCACTGCAAAGTTTTGGAAACTCCCAACACTTTCAAGCAGTGATGGACATAGGTTTTTTGGAACTAGGGATAAACTGAGGTCCGTGGAACTGAGGTTGGGAAGGAAGGGGGTTGACACTATGAACCACTCCTTGTGGAAACTGAAAAGTAGGGAATTCCCCCCCCCCTGCACCCTTATGTCCATCACTACTTCTAGGGAAAAGCCCCAAAAACTCACAATGGATACTTCCCAGCTATTCATTTCTTGATCGTGTTTGATATCCTTAATTCTTCTTGGAGTATTCTTTTTCAACTTTTTGTCGGATATCACTCTTACTACTTTAAGTGGGACATCAAATACTTTCCAGTCTTTAAAATCTCGGGACAATAACGAGAACAAACGAGAGTACGCCGGCTATCTAAGCACGTGCGCAAGTAGTAATAGGGTTTGGAATTCCAATCACCTGGTGAAACAGACGGTAATCTCTTGTGTTACGCTGTAGGTAACTGAGACTTGACTTTGTGTCAAATTTGTGAAAACCTGACATTGTGTCGAACTTGTGAACATTTTACCTTGCATCAAATTTTCGGACAACCAATCAACATTAAACCAAGTATGTATATAAGGGAATATGCAACACTTATCCTTCATTCTATTCTGTTTGATTCAATCTGCTTCCGGTACTCGTAGATCCTTGTTGTTCTTTTGGTAGTTCACTTGCCCCTCGTCTCACTTCTGTATCACCAGAATGACATATCTTCCGATTCTGAACTCCTTCCGATGTCCTGGCTCAAGATCCAGGATATTACTTTCAAAGTCTCCAATTCTTTTTTCTATAATTTTTGCCAAAAAAATTAGTCATTCGTACACATTAGGTGAATCAGTTTTTCCTGTAAGATAATCTATATCCTCCATCGCAAAATGCAAGATACAATGATGCAGTGCTATTGAAATTACGTATAGTGATGTTAATAGAGAGAAACTTTCCTCTCTTGGTGAGCTTTACCTACCATTTCTTCATTGCATTAACTATGTGACAAAGCATTCTGAATTTTTACAAAAAGCTAAACATTAGATTATCAACAGTTAAGGAATTATGCCATAAACTTTTTGTAATCTATCAATATTATTAATAAGTAATTCTTCCATATTTCAACCTCTTTCTTTAGTCGAAATTCTCAGTTCAGTAATGAATAATGAATTTCCTCAGCAAATCAGAGGTAGACACGTAATAGGCCTGTATTTATTTGCAATTGTTTATTTTTTGCATTCTTGTGAACCAGAACCTCTTGTCATCTAATCGGATATCCTTGCTTTCATCATGTAAACTTTAGATTACTCTATGAAGTATTGATAGCATATCTGATAAATTCGATGCCCTGATTTTTCAAAATTTGCTTGAGACATGTCAATTTAATTCTCCCAGTCTCGCCACTATCATGTTTGGCACTGTATCCAGGGTGCCAATTATCATAGACATAGAGGTAACCTTAATTTTCCACAGCCTCTCTAATCCAAGAAGCAGGTCCTCTTTCGCGCTATTTTGAGTTAATTTTATCTTAATATCTTATATCTTATCTTATGGTCTGTTTGTCGATTCGGATCTAAAAATCCCTGTGCATTTTAGGCTTTTCATTTTCTAGGACAGCAATTGGTTTTTGATCATGTCATTTTTACACGGTCTATCCTTGGTGGTTTGCACAATTCCCAGTTCAATAATGTCCCTACTGTAACATCATACCTGCTAACAAGTTACATTATGAATAATTACGTCCCTTGGGAGTTAGCAACGTAGACGTGCACACTTATCAACCTTTGATTAAGTTCATCCAGCAGCGTTCTCCTAGCTTGGTTGACAGGAGTTCGTGCATGGCCGTTGTGGAAAATGGTATAAGAACCCACATGAAGCCTGTAAAGTAATCCTGAATCGCTACAAACACTGAAGAGACCTCAAGACAGGGAAACTTCAATAGGTACATCACTTCACTGATACTCAGGTATCTGATTCTAATTTCTACCTATCCAGCTAAGATAATCACACATCTCGTGACCTGTTTTATATTTTCAAGACGCTTACATCCAGTCATGGTCTATTATCAGGGGTGGATAGCAAGTTTATGTCAGTATCACTATCTTCCAAATGACATAATAACTCCCAACCTGACGGACTTATTGTTAGCAGGCGAGAGGTTACACTTACTTTGTCGAGTCTGTTTTAATATCCCTTTTTAATATCATTATCTTCTAGTTATTTTAGATCTCACCTAAAATACAATCACTGTTGTTATTTTCGTACTTCTATTACTAATGCGTTTTTATTTTGTTTTTTGGATGAAAATGAATTTTAATAGAAAATTTTGAATATCACCCAAGATGATGACTATCATTATTTTTTTTTTACTAGCATTTTCTTCCATCTTAATTTTTATTGCTTCTAATCGCAACTACCCAAGCTATTAGTCTGGAGTAGCGAGTAAACGGTATAGATAAGAAATTTGATTTCAATACGACTGGGACTCACACTCGTTTTGCTTGGGGGGGGGGTCTGGTCATTCTTACAAGCTGCTTTTACTGATTGAGTTACAAGAATGCAACTTGTAAATTCATTCATTACCCACCATCTCTTGGTAACATATTTGTCATTGTTTCTCAACTAGTAACAATATTATCTTTTGATGAAGGGTTGTCAAACATTATAAGAAACTGTCAACCAAAACTACCCACCAAATTTTCAACAAAGATTTTCTTCAGTTGGTCCGGCTGGCTTGGTATGTATATATGTATCACGCGTACAGTTAAATAAATCTCGAGGGCTTAAAACAAGAACATTTCATCCTTATTATGTCTATAATTTTTTCCCCTCACCAAAATGTGGGGGTCATTCTACAATACAAGTTAATGCTGAACAATACTTTCCCAGCTTTTTTTTCACTTTTCACTTTTTTGATCACTGCCCAAGCAAAGGGCGAGATATGTAACTGATCCATTGATCACCCCTTTTTCAATTTTTTTTTCAATTAAACAAGGCATGCTAAAAGATGTCGGCCGCGTGACATTCTCTATCGAGTGACTAACCAGACCTGCTATTATCAATTTTTTTTCACAAGCATTTTCTTGAATTTTCTTGCTTTCCGACTGAACTGTCAGTTTATGGCCGGGGTAAAACAGTGCAGATTGGAAAAAAAGATAAGCTCTCGATGCAAGTTCCTCCGGAATAATGATAATGTCTCTAAAAATCAAGGGCTTGTCTGATCAGAGGTGCATGCGAGGGTCATTTTAGTCTTTGTCTGCAATGTGATTTAACCGGACTGAATTCCGATAACCAGATCTCCATCGATGTGTGCATATGTGAATTTTATTCTTACGTATCTTTTATCAGTTTCCATAACAAGATTGGTCTGGAAACACTAGTTGAATTATTATTATTATTATTATTATTATTATTATTATTATTATTATTATTATTATTATTATTATTATTATTATTATTTGGGATCCCACACCAGTTGCCACAGCAAGTCTCCTCAAGTCTCCAGCCCTCCTCTCCTAGTACTCATAGGTCGCAGTAATTCTGCGATTTACAGTTTCATACCGGTTGCCCAGTGGTTATCGCTGGAGGCTGAGTGACAATAAGTCTCCTCAGGTCTTCTGCTAACGTCTCCTCTCTCTTTCACCTATCATGTCAGGGCTAAAATTTGTTGCAGTCCTTATCTCTCTAGCACCTTCCTCAGTATCCGTGCAGTTCCCAGTAGTGCTGTGGTCTGTACGGTCTCAATCCTTCCCCTAATCCCGATCTCCTCCAGTCTCACCCTCAGCGTTTTGGGGACAGTTCCTAGTGCGCCCACTATGACTGGTACTACCCTGGTTTTCATATTCCACATCTTCCTTAATTCTCTTGCTAGGTCCTGGTATTTTTCCCTTTTTTCACCCTCCTTCTTTTTTACTCTATCGTCTGCAGGTACAGCAACGTCTACTATTTGGCAGGCCTTCCTTTTTTTGTCTGCTATTACTAAGTCCGGCCTTCTTGCCTAGATGAGGTGGTCAGTTTGGATGTCAAAGTCCCACAGTAGTTTGTGGTTGTCATTCTCCAAAACTGCCTCTGGCTTGTGCTGATACTACTTTTCCACATGATTGAATCCCATTTGTTTGCTTAGTTCCCAGTGTATCATCGTTGCTATTCTATCGTATCTATGCTTATACTCCTTATGGGCGAGCTGGCTACATTATTATTATTATTATTATTATTATTATTATTATTATTATTATTATTATTATTATTATTATTATCATTATTATTATTATTATCTTCCCCTTCTCCCCTTGTTAATTTTTTCTTCTTTTTCTTTTCCATGTTAATCCTCCTCTTCTTCTTCTTCTTCTTCTTCTTCTTCTTCTTCTTCTTCTTCTTCTTCTTCTTCTTCTTCTTTTTCTCCTTCTTCTTCTCCTCCTTCTTCTTCTTCTTCTTCTTTTTCTTCTTCTTCTTCTTCTTTTTCTTCTTCTTCTTCTTCTTCTTCTTCTTCTTCTTCTTCTTATTATTATTATTATTATTATTCTCTTCCCCTTCTTCTTCTTCTTGTAGGGTCCCTATCCTTTACTGGTTGGCTGGCCACCACCCTTTTGCATGCCTCTCACGTTTTGCTACGAGGTCTTCAGAGTCCGAATCTTCCATCTTCTCTGCCGTTGTAGATTTCTATGCTTGGTTTAATGTCAGATTTCTGGATATTGAGATACTGACCTTATTCTGCCACTTTGGAGTAGAATGGATAGATCTCCACATGGTTCCCGACAAAGGATGTAAGGGATGGTGAATACAAAAAAAAAACTAACAACGATTGCTCTCAATCTAAGACCGTATCCGATCCATAACTCTCATCTTCATATTTAACAATGTCTATCGAGCAAGGTCTTGATATTCAACGATTCTCTCACCCTGCCTTGGTTTTAGCCATTAACAATTGGGGAAATATTTGCTGGATTCGTTTTAATTCACCTGGGCTTATAAACGATCGAAGCCTTCAAGGTCGTTACAGTAGCATCAGTTTTAGATTTATTACAGATATCGCATGGGATATCCTGTTTAGAATTCATTTGTCTGGGCAGTATTTCCAATACTACTTCAGTATAAACTTCCCTTTTTTAATGGAATTCTGTTATTACACAGTATATATGGGGTCTATAGAAAGTGCGAGTTAACCTTGCAAATAATGGTTGGAGTGACGCCATCTCAGGAGCTCGTCATGTCTTAGACAATTTCACATATGAATACGAGTGAGGGTGCAATTTACTTAAGGCCACTACCCCCAAAGAAGAATAGAGCTGTGGATAATACAATGTATATATATTTATTGAATATGAATGCGATACTGTATTTATTATACGTGAGTGCAATATCATATTGAATTTCTGTGCATGTTTGTGTGTGTGTGTGTGTGTGTGTGTGTGTGTGGTTATTAACTAAGCGTGGTTTAGTTTTGCACAAGTTCACGGGATCGAACTCACTACATTAGCGAATTAGTTAGCGATACTAGCTTACTAACCATCATACAGCAGATGCAAGCATGTATGTGTGACTCTGTATTTGTAAGACTCAACGTGTAACTCTGTATGTGTACGACCCAGTAATAGTGCATCAACATATATGTTTATATCCGTATATGTAACAGAGAGCTTGCCGTATCCTTCTGCTTATTTTATCTTTGTCAAACGAATTCCGAGGTATGAACGTGCGAATAAGTACGTCTGTTTAACTCGCCTGAATTCTCAGTAATGAGGTTACCAGTGAGAATCTTACTTCATTGAGAAATCAGTCTGTGAGGCGAGCTTGGCATGGTTGGAGCTCCGGATATATATATATATATATATATATATATATATATATATATATATATATATATATATATATATATATATATCCGATTGAATATGTTGGTAGATAATCAACTAGAAGTTTTCCTGAGTAATTAGAATTCTTAAAGATGATATCATAAGTTGGCTTGCATGCATTCTAAGACTGAAACTGATATAATATTCACATGGATGAACATACAATAGGAATGTCACGAACAGCGAGTCACTTTCATTGTTATACTTACTGATCTCTCATCGTTAAATCCATTTTAGGGGAACCTTCGGAAGTGAGCCGTTTCGAAAAATAAATGATATGCAGCATACAATAATATCCATATAGAATACACATAATACCCTATTTAAACAACAAACTACTTGTATTCACGGTCTATATCCGCTCTATTTGTTTCTTCAACGCGGACAATCATGTTATTAAGCTGCGGATGCATGATCCAACAGAATAATGATAAATGGCGTATACATTAAAACTCCATTTGAAATGATCTCCGCTAATGCTCAGATAATGTATCATTTTGCCTAGACAACGTGTATAGAATAAACAATTAAAGAATGTGGGGTTACTGTAGGAACAAAGCTGAGACCGATAGCGTTGCTCTAACCATTGAGATGAACACCCTTTGGTAATGCAAATATCCAAATAACTCCAAATTTTCATTTTGTTTATTCACGGTCTGTATCTGCTCCATATGTTTCTTTGAACGCAGACAATTATATATATATATATATATATATATATATGTGTGTGTGTGTGTGTGTGTGTGTGTGTGTGTGTGTGTGTGTGTGAGTGAGTGTGTGTGTGCTTGTGAACAAATAATATAACTTGTCAGAAGAAAGGAAAAAGTACATACGAAATCGTAGCATTTGCTAATTGATAATACTTCCAGAGAGTCACTCATACAAATACTAACATAGAAGAAAAATAGCTACATAGTATATCAACAAATTGATCATTGGAGAATGATTAATAAATTCGAATATACGTTGGAGAAGATGAACGTAAATCGACAAGTTCTGGGCCAAACCATTAGACACCTGCATGAATTCGATCGATCGATTGATTGACTGATAGATTCAGGAAAAAATACATCAATATATTGGGCATATATTGGCATTTTCAAATACATCAGAATCATCAGAGATATTACTTGTACATGAATACATACAGAGTGGGGGAAAAGAAACTTGCTAATGGAGATTTATATTCTTTATTGGTCGATTCTGGTCAAATTACTTTTACTTTGAAAAATCAGCAGCAGCACCAGCAGCCTATCAGCGCCCGTCCTTGGACATAAACTTTCCTCAGAATTAGCCACACCTCTCTATCATGGGCGTCACAGAGCCAATACTCTCTGAGCTTGTCTAGTTTGTCATGAGATCTGATATTTTACCGGTCGCAGTTTCACATATGATCACTGGGATCCACGTTGTGAGTTGCAATGTCCATCAGTTTGTCAAACATTCTTGCAACATGACCAGCCCATTGCCATTTCAGTTTTCTGACGGATTCTATGATATCCTGACTCCTTCTTCTCTCTCTGTACTGTTTTTGTATCTCTCCGTGTGGTGTTTAGCTTTATTTTCTCTTATGAACGTTTCATGGTTCTCAGTTTGAGGGTCAATCTTTTAGTTATGTTCCGTGTTTCAGCCCCACAAGTGACTAGTGGGAAGATGCATTGGTTGTTGAGACTTCTTTTCAAGACAAAATGGGATTATCTTGTCTTCGAAAGTTGGGATTGCTCTACCGTAACCTAACAATAGATGATATCCTATCTCTAAAGACAAAAAAATAAAATTTGCTCTACGGAAATAAAGCAATTTTTACAAAAGTTAGACATAATATATATTAAGGAGTTGATTCTCTTGCAACATCAGCAATAGTCATTAAAAACTGCTGAACAAAGGCCTTTCCATAACGACTGTGATTGCTCTGATCTCTGTCATGTCTTATCGGCAAATTTTCTATCACATCCCTCGACCTCATATCTCATCTTTTCTAACTGGACTTACTGTCCCATGGGCACCAATCGGTCCCAACTTCCCCACCCCTGTTGTCATTTCTTCGTGCTAAGTGTCCAGGTCATCTGTATTTGTATATCTTCCGGCCTCCTCAGATCCCCTTTTTTATCTCTTGAAGTTATTCCTAGCAACGATCTTTCCATGGCTCTGTGTGTGAGATTTTGATTTGGTTTTCCGTTTGTTAGGAGCACAACAAATACATTAATTACACACACACACACACACATACACAAATATATGTATCAATTATATACACACACACACAAATATATGTATCAATTATATACACACACACACAAATATATGTATCAATTATATACACACACACACACATATGTAAGAATATATGTGTTTATATACGTGTGTGTGTGTATAATTGAAAATTGAAACATATATGTACGCGCATACGAATAGGTCCTTATATATATATATATATATATATATATATATATATATATATATATATATATATATATATATATATATACCGAGCAAGAGAAGGTGTGAGAGAAAGAGAGCAAAAGTAAGCAAGAGAAAAAGTATACAAACATGCACAGAAAGAGATATAGAGAGGGGGGGGGGTAGAGAGAGAAACTGCCAGATACAAAGATAGAAAGAAAGACAGAGATACACTTGCATGTAAGAAAACATCAGATATGAATCTACATGCTCGCATATATATATATATATATATATATATATATATATATATATATATATATATATATATATATATATATATATATATGTATATATATATATATACGTATACATATGTGTGTGATCTATATATATATATATATATAAGTACTCGGTATATATATAAACTGAGAGGATAAATGAACTGGGTTAGAAAAGATAGTATGAACCTATGTACATGCATATATATTTGCATGCATGCTTGTGTGTATTGGTGTATGTATACGCACGTACGCACGCATACACACGCGCTTTGATCTCGCTATAGCATATGAGTTAAACATTTACAATTAAGTACATCTGATTGTGCAAATGGTTGGATGTTGTGTACACGTGCATGCATGTGTGTATGTTGGGTGTGTATGCTCGCCTACATTCACACGCCTATTTCCTAATGTGTAAGCATGTGCCTATGTGTCCGTGTGTCAGTTACACACACACACGCACGCACACGCACACAAACACACACGCGTGCGCGCGTGCAGCTTAGAACTGGTTGGTCGTCAGCCTTGTGAGCCGATACCTCCCGAGTTCACTGCTTGGCGTTGATCGGAACATATTTCTTGAGAATGGAATTATTATATTGAATGAAAAACTAAAAAATATGTAAGAAGTAATAATAAAGGTTGGAGATATGGGGAAGGAAGGAGAGAAATCTGAAAAGAGGTGGAAGGGGGACGGCCGAGCAGACGGAAAGGCGGACAAACTGTGAGGCAGTTGGACGGATGAACAAATCGAGGAGCGAACAGACAGACGCCAAGACAGGCAAGCAGATGGATTTTCTTGGAAGACTGGAGGGTGGACGTATAGATAGATAGATAGATAGATAGATAGATAGATAGATAGATAGATAGATATGAACAGACCGAAATAGATAGATGGATAGATATATGTACAGATAGATATGAACAGACCGAGATAGATAGATAGATAGATAGATAGATAGATAGATAGATAGATATGACCAAACCGAAATAGATATATGGATAGATATATGTACAGATAGATATGAACAGACCTAGATAGATAGATAGATAGATAGATGGATAGATAGATAGATAGATAGATAGATATGAACAGACCGAAATAGATTGATAGATAGATAGATAGATAGACAGATAGATAGATAGATAAATAGATAGATAGATATGAACAGACCAAGATAGATAGATAGATAGATAGATAGATAGATAGATAGATAGATAGATAGATAGATGTGAACAAACCGAAATAGATTGATTGATAGATAGATAGATTGATAGTTTGGTGAATTTATCGCCATAGAGAGTGCGAACGTGATAGAAAATGAAGGGGTCGAATGAGAGGAGGGCGAAAAATGCTGAAAGCCCGGGAAGGATAACAACTTGAAATGAAATGAAATAAAATAATAAAAGAAAGTTGAAAGACTGAGGAGAAAGCAGCAGGGGCTTGGGTAGGGGGGTAGTTTCTGAAACGTGTCAGGCGACACAGAAAGAATCTCACACATGCCTTGCACTTCTTCCAGTCAGTCAGTTGAGATTAACCATCGATTGATACAAGGGAAGATATAGATAGATAGTTTATACATATATATATATATATATATATATAGAGAGAGAGAGAGAGAGAGACAGACAGACAGACAGACAGACAGACAGACAGACAGAGGGTGATAGAATGAGAGATAGACAGATAGAAGGATAGATATATATTGAGGGATGACGACGAAAACGAGACGAAAATAGGTAGCCATACATATGTATACATGCACACACACATATGTGTACCGTGTGAACGACGAGATGTCTACTGAAGAGAGACGAACAAAAACCACTCTAAATGACAAACCCCTTCGTTTACCATGACACCTTCTGAAGATGGCCAAACAGTCGAAGCTGGTTGGGAAATATATCTATAAATCATTTTCACACTCACCGTTGTATGTACGTCTTCTATAGGTTCACACACACACACACACACACACTCACACACACACACACACACACACACACACACACACACACATATATGGCGATTTAGAATAGAGAAATATTTTAACTAATTCATTGAACAGAGACCAAAGATAGAAGGACGTTTTAACGATGGAAAATTCAGAACACAAAATAACACTGATGAATTCATTTTGGGACGTCCAGTCAGGATGTCTGTGGAGAACCCCAATTCAAATCAACCAGCATTAAAATTATTCAGAGCTTCGCCATATTCATTGCATATTAAAAGCCTCGGTATATGAAAACTTTGTAATCCCACAAGATAGATTTTGAGTCGAATCGGATTCTTGACAAATTGACATGTACATGGGACACGTAATGTCAAGTGTCATTTTCTCTCTTTTGACACGGATCAAGAAGAGCGTGGCTGATATGCCTCATCTTTCGTCGATTGAGGCACACCTGGAAACAAAGTAGAAGTATTCTTGGCGTCATCACTTTGGTCTTTGGTGAAGGGTTCCAAAGATGAAAGAAGATGAAGAGAGATAAGAGGGGGGAAGGAAGAAAGAAGACAGTTACTCAGAAGATTTGATATAAGTAATAGGAAAAGAAGAAAGAAGAAAAAGAAGACAATTACAGAAAAGAATTGATGGAATATGAAATAGCGAAACCGAAGGAAAGAGACATAACAAATGGAAAGAAGGTCATTGAGGTCAAAGGAGGAAACAAAACGGAGAAGAAAGAAAAGGTAGAATAAAAAAAAATTTTTTTTTTTTTTCTCCATTAAAGTCATTGAAGTATCCATGACTTCAAGTCAGGTCCTCTAGGCAGCCATCCACCCGAACCTCGGCCTGCTCGAACCCGGACCCGCTCGATCTTTAATCAACCAAACCAACCCGGCAGCCAGAGATCCGACCCGGCCAGCAAGCAAGCAAGCCAGCCTACCATTTAGCACTAGAAGTATTGCGTCGATTTTGACGCGCAAAAAGAAAAGAAGAAAATCCATTAAAATATTTTTTCTCGCTTTTGCGTTTTGGGGATAAGTTCAGTGGGACTTCATAATTGAAACGGCTTTCTTTGGAGTCGAATATTGATTCTTTATTCTTTATCATTATTATTATTATTATTATTATTATTATTATTATCATTATTATTATTATTATTATTATTATTGCAGCAATACGATCTTATTATGGCGTTAAGTATCATCATCGTCCATATCATCATCACCATCAGTGCTGTCATCAATACCACATGGCATTCTTATTCCTCTTCGTCTTATCATTGTCGTCATCGCTGTTGTTGGATATATACATATCAGGTTTTCTCCTTTCTTCTGGAATACATTGGAAAACCCTTTCAATCATCATCATCATCATCATCATCATCATCATCATCAATTTTTTGCTTTATGGGAATTTTAATTTAATCTATTTGCATCACAACTTTTATTATATTTACCATAACTACCGCTATTTCTTACTTTTCCTTGATTATTATTATTACTATTATAGAGCTGACATATTATTATTATTATCATTATTATCATAGCTGACATACTATTATTATTATTTGGAATCTCACACCAAATTATTACTATTATTATTATTATAGAGCTGACATATTATTATCATTATTATTATTATTATTATCATTATTATTATTATTATTATTATCATAGAGCTGACATATTATTATTATTATCATTATTATTTTTATTATTATATAGAGGACCTATCAATATTATGATCATTACTATTATCATTATTGTTATTATCATTATTACTATAAGAGTGACATAAAATCATTATTATTATTAGAGGATTGACATAGAATTATTATTATTATTATTATCATCATTATTATTATTATTATTATTATTATTATCATTATTATTATTATTATTATTATTATTATTATTATTATTATTATTATTATTATTATCATCTTCTGTAATTCCAGGGTCTTGACTCGCCTTGCTTCGTCTCTCCGTGGTATCAAGTAAGCTCACTGACTGCATATGCTTGCTCCATCTCTCATCTTTTTCTGTTGGCACTAGAAATCTTCTGGCCATGGCTGTAACGCATGCTTTTCCTCCCTCCTCTTCTTGCTCACCTTCTCTTCCTTCTCCTTCTTTTTCTTGCTCCCCACCCCGCTGGCAACTGCGCCACACCCTTTCAGATAGCGATTCCATTAAAATCGTTCACTTCTCCGGTAGATGGCGCGCGGCTTCCGTTCGTTCGTACGATTTGTTCGACTCTCTCTCTCTCTCTCTCTCTCTCTCTCTCTCTCTCTCTCTCTCTCTCTCTCTCTCTCTCTCTCTCTCTCTCTCTCTGCCCCCTCTCGTCTTCGTCCTTGTTCGTTCCTTCTCGTACGCGCATGCCTGTTTGGTCTCTCCTGCACGGTACAGGCAGACCTAATTTACATCAGCGGTGACGTCACTAATCTTTTATTTATTTATTTGATTTTTATTTTTTTGCAACGTTGGTTGGGTTGTAGGGCAATGGCAGCCAACGCCAGAAAGGGAGTAGAGAAATCAGAGAGAGAGAGAGAGAGAGAGAGAGAGGGGATGATTCAAAAGGGGAAAAGAGAGAGATGGGTTATAAAGAAAATATAGAAAGAAAAAGGAAAGGATGAAGAAAAATGAAAAAATAATGAAGAAATCACGAGAGACAGAGTTCAGTGGAGAGGAAGATATAATGATAATGAATTGGATTGGAAGGAAAGAAGGAGCAGCCAGATAATAAGGAAGGAAAGTATGGAATAGAGAATGAGAAATCGGGGAAGGAATGTTGAATTGATTAAAGAACGATAGAAAAAAAAAGAACAAAGAAAGAAATGGTGAAAAAGAGAAACAAATTGTTTGAGGAAGGTGGATGAAAAGGAAAGTTGGAGAAAGAGGAAATGGAACGTGGAGTTGAAGGGAAAAAAGAATGAAGGCGATGAAAAAGAGGAGGAAGAAATATAGCAAAACGAGAAAAAGGTACTGGAAATTGGCGAGGAAGAAGGTGCAATGAAATATCGTCGGGAGAGGGAGAAAAGGGAAAAGTTTAGTAAGATGAAAGCAAAATGAAATAAAAGAGAGACGGGGAGGAAAGAGGGAGAAGAAGAATGGGGGTCAGATTCAGAGAGTTTTTAAAAAATGAAAGGTAGGAATAGAGAGATATGTTTTTACTTTTTTCTTCTCTTTTCCTCGTTGAGATAGGTGAACTAAAGAAGAAGAAGAAAAAGACGAAGAAGAAGAAAATGTGAAAACGTAGTTGAAAGAGGAATGATAAGATGAAGAGAAAAAGAGTAGACATACCAAGAATAAGAATGAAATTGAAAATGAACCATCAAAAGAGATAGAAAGAAGGAAAATGAAGAGAATTGATCAATGAAAAAGAATTTGAATATTGACGTTGAAGAAGGTGAAAAAATGACAGAATCAAAATGGAACGAATAACTGTTGATGAAGGGAAGAAGACAAAGAGAAGGAACAAAGTTGAAGCGCGGGAAAAAAAAAAACTTAGAAAAAGAGGACAACAAATCATCTTTTAAAAACATGAAAGAAAATGAAGCTAAAAATAGAATTAGATGTAGGAAAAGATAAAAGAGTGCAAACTGGAAAAAAGGCAAACAAGACATCAATGGAATGAGTTGAAGAAAGAGAGGGAGATAAACAGTAAGAGTATTTAGAGGAGAGAGAGAGAGAAAGAAAGGGGAGAAGAAAGAATGTGGAAGGAAAAATAAGGTGTGAAAAAGAAGAAACATGAAAAGAAGAAAGTGTGAAGAAGTGAAAGATCCAGACACTTTTCAATTTCAAATCCAAAAAACGATGAAGGAATGAGAAATGAGAAAAATAGTTTGATGAATTGTGGGAAGAAAAGAAAAAAAAGGATTGGGATTCATGAAGAAAGATGAAAGGGATATGAATAAGAAAATGAAGGAGAAAGAAGTAGTTAAGCAAACTCTTTCGAGTGCACAGATCACAAAAAGAAGAAAAAAAGTATGAAGAAAGAGAAAACTGGTTTGGTGAGTCCAAAGGAAAGAGTGGGGTTTTTTTTGCAGGGTGGGGATAGGGAAAAAAAGTCCAGGAGAAAATGTATAATAATGCATGGACGAAAAAGAGTTGGGGGAAAGGAAAGTGATATAGAAACAATTGGTAGAAAGAAGAAAAGAGTGATGGAAGGAAAGAGAGAATTTTTCTTTATATGGTTAAAAAAATCAGTCTAGAGAGAGAGAGAGAGAGAGAGAGAGAGAGAGAGAAGATGAATAAGAGCGAGAATAAGAAAGGTGATAGTTTAGAAAAGAGTGAAGAGTACAAGGTATTCAACTGAGAGAAACAGGAATCGAAAGAGAAAAGGAAAGGTAAACTACATGAAGAGAGAAGAAGAAGGAAAACAGAAACGCGGAAAAGATTGGAATAAAAGAAAGAAAACGAACTAAGGCAGAGGGATAAAAAAGATAGTATTCAAAAGAGGAAGATGGGATTGGAAAATGAATGAAAAAAAAAAGATTATTGGAAAGGGACTGGGATCTAGAGTAGTTTACATGAAAAAAAAAGAAGAAGAGTAATTAAAAGAAGGAGAGGGGATCGGGAAACAAGAGAAAAGAGAGTAAGGTTGAAGGCAAGAGAACGAGAGGAAGAGTATATTAAAGATAGAGAAGAAGGAAGAGAGAACTGTGGAAGAAGGATTGAATGTATGAGAAAGAAGAGGAGAATTGCATTTAGAAGAGGAAGGTAAAAAGGCAGCATAAACAGGAAGAGGAGAAATCTGAAAAGAAAGAGTCACTAGAGATTGAAAGAAGATGGCGATTGTGGCGTTGACGGTCGGTCGCTCAGGCGCTCGCGCACGCGCACACGGTGACAGAGAAAAATGGTGAAACGTTGAGCAATAAGATGAACGAAAATAAGGGAGACAGTCCAACAGACAGACAGACAAACAGACAGACAGACGGGGGATGAATAAGGTTGAAGGGGAAGAGCAGTGGGGTGGTGAGCAAAAGACAGACATTCTTTTCCCCCACTTTATTCTAGTTTATTATTTTCAATTTTATTTTATTATTTTTCTTTCATGATTTGTGTATTCCTAGTTTCTCTTGCATATCAGTCTATCTGTCGTTGTGTCTGTTTTTGTTCTGAGCGTGCGTTTGCATGTATGTGTGTGAGTATGTGTATATTAAAGTGTGCATATGTGTGTAGGTACGCGTGCTTGCGTACACGTGTATAAATGCACGCATGTGTGTATGTGTGTGCATGTTTGTGTGTATGCAAGCACGAAGGGAAAAATCATGGGTGTTGGGTGGACAGTTTTTACGATAGGACCGGGGGGGGGGGCAGAAAAAGAAAGAAAAAAGAAAGAGGAAGAGATGAAGAAAAAGTAATGTTGAAGGCAGTAAAAATGAGGAATAAACAAAGATGGATATGGAGAAGAAGAAGAAGAAGAAGAAGAAGAAGAAGAAGAAGAAGAAGAAGAAGAAGAAGAAGAAGAAGAAGAAGAAGAAGAAGGGAAGGGAAACGGATGTATTGAAAAGAACTCGAAAAGAAGGAAAATGTGAAAACGAAATCGAAAGAGGAGGAAGAAGAAAATGAGGAAAAGAAAAAACAGAATAAGATGGAAATTGAAAAAGATGTTATGAAAAGTAAGGGCAAAGAAGAGGCCGGAGAAGAAGGAAAGGAGGAAATTTGAATGACAGCAAGAAAAGAAAAGAGAGAGAAAACAGTAGTTAGAAGAAGGGGGTTAGATGATATATATATATATATATATATATATATATATATATATATATATATATATATATATATAAATATATGTGTGTGTATGTGTTTGCGCGAGCCCATGAGTGTGTGTGTGTCTTACAAATAATAAGGAAAAGCAGCACAAAATGAATGGAAGGAAGAATGCGCTAAAAAATAAAGCGAAGATCCTTTAAAAACAACAAAGATAAATAAGCGAATAAACAAAACCTACTTTCATTTCAACTTTCACTTTCTCTTTCCCCTTTTTTAACTTTCACTTTCCCTTTCCCCTCTTTCTATTCCCCCCAATCCACGTTCTTTCTTCTTCCCCAAATAAAGATGAAAAAAGAAAATAAATAAAAGCAATGCAAAAATTCTGAGTAATAGAATAATATAAAAAAATTATTTAAAAAGTAAAAGACAGTAAAAAATATAAAAAGATGAAAAATAAATAAATAAAATTGACTGGTCGCGAGGGATGAAATAGGGAGGTGTATGTGACGGTGGTAGAGGTGCTGTAAGTAGCACAGAGACTTAAAAGTGGCGGGAGGAGAGTTTGGAGAAGAGAGGGGTGCAGTGGAGGTGGTCAGAAGAAAAAGAAATCAAGGAAAGAGAAAAAAAATTATATAGAATAAAAAAGTAAAATAAATGAAGTTGGGAGAAAAACGAGTAGAAAGAGGGCGAAAGGAAGCGAAGAGACTTGAATTAAGGAAAAAAGGGGAGGGGAGTCGAAAAAGGTGGGCGGGGGAGAAAGAAACGAAATGAGAGCGCGGGGAGGGTTTAAAAAACGGAAAATGAAATCGGACAGAGAAAGGTAGGGGTCGGTATGGGGTAGGAGATGAGAAGGGAATGGAGTAAAAAACGCATTGACAGGTCAGCGCCGTCTAGTTGTTTAGACTGCCGGACATACGGGTCACTACAAGAGTTTCTTTATTTTTTATTTTGTTTTGATCTTTTTTTATTATTATATTTTATTCTATTCTATTTTATTGTTCATTTTTATTTGTTCTGTTTTCAAGTTTTTTCTCCCTCTTCCTCCAGTTCTTCACTCGTCATCCCCTTTTTTCTAGTCTAGTATTCCCCCCCACACACATCCCTCTCTCTCTCTCTCTCTCTCTCTCTCTCTCTCTCTCTCTCTCTCTCTCTCTCTCTCTCTCTCTCTCTCTCTCCCGTTTTTTACTCCCACTCACTCTACGTTCACAATTGTTCTTCACTCTGGATTCTTTACCTACTCACTCAAAGTCCCTCATACAATCATTTTCTTTCCATTTCTTGCAGGTTATTTTATTTTTTATTTTTTTTCGATTTTTTTTTTCTCGATTTTCCCGTCTTCTACTTCTAAGACATTTTTGGGGATGTTTATTTTTTTAATGTTTTTTCTTTCTTCACACTCAGTTTTATTTGTGCATAACATATCCACATTCTAAGTCTTCCTCCTTCTGCCGAGCACAGACGAAACTTCACATATGCACATAAACACGCATATAAACAGGGCGTTTTAAATTCTAACATATACATGTATACATACCTAAAAATAACAACAAAAACATCAAAAGGCGAATTTGCACACACGTATTCACGCAAAAATATGCATGAATATCTATTTATCTCTATCCTCTCTCACTTACTTTCTTTCCCTCTATACATGTATATATGTGCGTATGTGAGTATATACATACGTACATACATACATATATATATATATATATATATACATATATATACACGCACATATATATATATGTATCCGCATATATATATGCAAATATATATACACACACACACACACATATGTATATATATATATATATATATATATATATACATATATATATATATATATATATATATATATATATATATACATATATATATATATGTATATATATATATATATGTATATAAATATATATATATATATATATATATATATATATATATATATATATATATATATACATACATAGGGGCAAATTTTGACAAAAGGCAAAAGCGCAAATCTCATATACTTCCCAGCATCCGAACCTCTGACGACTCAGCCTAAAATACCATTATAATCGTTTTGGGGGTCTGGGAATGCTCAAAGATTTTCCCGTATGATGATTGATTATTTTTGCTTTTCAACATTTTGGCTTACGACAGTTTTCCTTATAGGAATGCATTATTGGGCAAGAAATCTTTGCATGTGTGTGTGTGTGTGTGTGTTTGTATCTGTATGTGTGCATGTGTATCTTCTGTGTGTGTGTTTATGCATGAAAAGTCTCCTGAGGACTCTGTGAATATACATAACGTTAACATAATTTTGTACTCATGCACCTACCATAGACCATAGACTTGTTTGCAAATAAACCATGGTATGCATCATGAACAAACATATAACATCGTACCACCTTTCTCTTCGCCCTCTCTCTCTATCTCTCTCCCTATATATATATATATATATATATATATATATATATATATATATATATATATATACATTGAATATTTTTACATACGTATAGAAAACAAATCTGAATCGTTAACAAATACTAATATCCCAACATTCGTATTGATATACCTAAAAAGGCATCCACATAGGTAATGCCTACTCAATCAAGTATACGCGTAAAAGTTTATTTTCACACACAGTCTTATGAGAAAAAAAACAAACTTGGTATCACATCTATGTATTGAGTGAACGTGCGTTTGGGTGGGAATTATAAATGCACACTGAAATGTACCCATGGGTACACAGTTTTTATCAACTTATATACGTTAATAATGAATGCGAATTTGAGAAAACATGCTTATATATATATATATATATATATATATATATATATATATATATATATATATATATATATATATATGATTGATCATCCGAGCACATGAGCGTGCAAGCACATACGCTCACACACACGCACACACACCTGTGCAAACAGATATTTACAGACACGAACTTACGCAATATAAATACGTACACTTGAAGATATTTTAACACCCTCTATCTACGTGCATATGTGAGATGATAACTTGCATACATTTGATCACATACAAAAATCAGTGCATGTGTATACACATTCATGAAAGCAAATGTACTTATTTTTCTATTAGTGCGTCAGACACAATCTCTGTCTGTCTGTGTTTCTCTCTTTCCCCCTCTCTTTCTATCTATCTCTCCTTCACACACACACACGTACTAGTGAACAATATTATGCACGTATATATGTTGATATACCGTATACATATAGACGGAGACTCTCCATACCCATCTTTGAGATAAAATCAAACATTGGAATTCCGAAGGCATTTCGTATAAAATGCGTGCAAACATACATGCATGAATGAAACACAGCGCTGACTAGGTGCTCTCCCTCATACACATACACACATATATCAAAGTGCAAATCAGTAATACAATATCCAATTTGTGATGGGTTTATTTCATAAAGTGCTCGATACAGTCATCATTAAACATTTACTTTCTTCAAGGTTCTCCGCCCAGGAAAAATATACGTCTCCCATAACGTCCTAAATAGGAATCCAAATAAATCAGATCATTCGTCTGAAGAAGCCCTAAAAAGACAGAAACATAAACGTGTTTATGTAGCGAACCCTTTATTCCATCACATGAATGTAGATAGAGAGATGGAGATAGATGTGTGTGTTTATGTTTGTATGTGTGTGTTTGCATGTGTGTATCTATATATGCATTGATCTATATAAAAGTATGTTTCAAAAGATAGAATGATATCTGTCATAAGGCAATCCAGAACTTCGAAATTTTTTTTCATTTTTTTTCATTTTCTAAACTTATCGATTCTAAGTGTTTTGTGTAATCTAGCAACAGTCTACACCGAAAGTTTATCAAAAATTAAGTATCTCAAAATATTGGAATATATCTAAACCATGAAACTGTATAATTATAATAGATTATGTTGGCCATTAATTGAAAGATGGGTTTGAAATGTTCATCTGTATTTGGCTACACTTCCTTTGGCTTCAATGAGCGCTTGAATACGTTGCGGCATTAAAATACTGCATAAGTGTCATGGACGTCCAGGCGGACTCAATAGTAGCCTGGAGCTGTGACACAAGCTGACCATCTTCTCCTCAAATATGCTCCATAAATTCTCAATGAGGTCCAAGTTCGGTGAGTTGCAAGGCCAAGGAGGCAAATTGATGTGATGATCGATAAACCAAGCAGTGATTGGCTTTGTATAATGTACAGGATCCAAATCCTGTTGGAAAGTAAGTTGTACTTCTCTAAAAAGCTTTTTCATCGACGGAATCATGGAATTAGCCTATGCGTCGCGGTAGACCGCTGCGTTGAACGTGAACCTGAGAAAGCACAGTGGCCTTATATCTGTTGACGATATGACTCTCCATATCATCAATAACTGCGAGAACTTGACGTTGGATTTCACTCAAGAGAGGTTTTGTACTTCTCTAGCACGTTCCAAATTTTGAAACCTTAATTTCCGTTACAAAACTGGCTCTCATCAGAAAATAGTTTATTTCTTGCGACGCTGCCTATCGAGAGAAGTGTCTTATTTTTAGGTACTCAACTGATATACCCCTATGTGTGGCACACCTTGATACACACACCCCAGTCTTTGTCTTGTTTTTTTATGGATCTCATCTAAATTGCCAATTTGACTCTTCACAGTTCTCTCGAGGCTACAGTCGTCCCTTCTCAGTGCACCTCTTTTGATCGCACTTTGCTCGTCCAGATGATTTGTAAAGTGTATCAGTGATGTTCTTTTTGACAACCGTTTGATCGGAGGTCTCTCCCATGATTGCAGAACTAGATTTATTTCTGATATAAAGTGAATAAATTCATTAATGGATTATGAAATAGCATGTTTTGGTCGTCTAAATGTTATATTCAAATATTTCAGCTGCTTGATTTTTTTATAATCCTTTGATGGACATCATGAGATTATACCCAACAAAATAACAAAAATAGTTCAGTTTGACTCTAATGAAACTGATACAATTGAAAATTTGAAGTTCAGAAATACCTGATTCACAAAAAATATATAACCAGTGATTGTCGATATGTTTGTCTGATACGCTATAAAAACGTAAATAAACACGGGTGCAGCCTAATTAAATTTGGTATTCCTACTCGATGGACATGGGGATGATCAAAATAAAACATTCTTGGAAAAATATATTGAAAGGGTTTAAAGAGGGTTCTATTTACAATATAAATGTAATGCCAAAGTGGAACGTACATTCTTATATATATATATATATATATATATATATATATATATATATATATATATATATATAATGTGTACATATATAATTCTTGAAGTGCCGAAAGATAATGGAGACTTTTTCTAGATTGAAATCAAATCCAAAAGTTTTAGAAAAAAGCATTTTAAACGTTTTAGTTGGGTCTATTTACAGTATATGTATATATATATATATACCAGCTGGCAGATCAAACTGTCCGTGGTACGTAATATACATATATGTATTGTGTTAAACATTCACCGGGTAATGACGGGAGAGTACTCCAAAGAGAGGTTCAAAATAATATAATGCAATTTATAACTGTTCTGTTTGATTATACCCCTCTACACACACACACACACACACACACACACACACACACATATATATATATATATATATATATATATATATATATATATATATATATATATATATATATATTCCCTTGGAATTCGTTTAGTCGGTACAAGTGAGATTATGTTATGTGTCTGTGCTGGCGTATTGATATTGGTAAAAGTGTATTCTTCTCCCCCAAAACGATGCATTGTAGCCGTGAGTTATGATTGGAAGTACCCCTCAAATGAAATAACTTTAAAAATGTCCCCCGAAATCCTTGTGATTTGTGACTCATTTTTTCTATTAAGAGTGGGGTCTGCGCTGACTGCAATAATAATCATCTGATTTCTCTATTTCTCTCACAATCTTTCTTTCTCCATATATCAATTTATCTAGCTAATACATATTTGAGTCTCAGTGTATGTCCATTTTTTCCTCTGAAATTCTGCAATGGAGCCAGTGGTATTAAAATAAGGTGCGTTAACTCGAAGAATGCATTAGACACCAGACCGCTATAAACGTAGTGGAGAGCCATTTCATTTCTGACATGAAAAATAACTTTTCACGTGGAATCCAATACTCTTTCATTATGCCGAATATGTTTTCATTAACAACAATTTTAGGCCATTTAGAGCTACTTTTTAGCCCGAGCAACGCCGGACATGCAAAGCAAGTTGCATATTTTGTCAGAGTAGAATCTAGATGGACAACCTAAAAGGATTCATCTGCCTTAATATATATATATATATATATATATATATATATATATATATATATATATGTGTGTGTGTGTGTGTGTGTGTGTGTGTGTGTGTGTGTGTGTGTGTGTACAGAACCATACTTTGTGAGATGGGCTGATGAAAAAAATGTTTATCGTAAGTTTTCCCGATCTTTATAAGTAATCACACTCTTATAAGAAACCCCCCCCCACACACACACACCTTTTCTCACTGGTTGCAATGCTCCATTGTGCGAAAGACTAAATGTTTTTCCATTGCTAAATACTGCGTGCACTGGCAATCATATTCGAATCTTGTGGAAAATGTTGATTTGAAATAGAGGAAGAGTGGGTCGCCTGCAAAAAGTAACAAATACATATTCCTGGATAACATTTTATCCCACGTCACTTGGTATTATTTGTTTTTGTAACTATGTATACACTTATGCATGCAAATATATGGTGTTGATTGTATTATCATTAAAATTTATCACTCATTTTAATACGAGCACACTCAGAGGAAACATACATACCCATGCACAAGCACACACAAAAAATACTTATAATTTGGGCTTGCACCGAGTCTACTCATTAGATTTGGGACCTTACTCAGTAGTTAAGCGGGCCAAGACAGTCAAGACGTCTGACATGCTGCATAATTTTAGTCGGAGTAGCCTTCTCCTAGGAATAAATATTCTCATTTTTATGGCTAACGGACTCCTTCTGCTCGACTATTCTACCCATACCTGGGGTTCTATAAATGGATTTTCCCCAAAGATGCACACATTTAAAGCCATGAAATTCAGGTGCTTGTACACATCGTATACTTACTCCATATGTGTATATATATGGCAGCTTATTTTCTTTCGTAAATCTTTCCTTAATAATGACGGACAAGGAGAATCGTTTTGATTTCTTTACTTATCTTTTCTGTTTTTGTACAAGTGACCGGATTATATATATATATATATATATATATATATATATATATATATATATATATGAGTGTGTGTGTGTGTGTGTGTGTGTGTGTGTGTGTGTGTGTGTGTATGATTATGTTCATGTTAAGTACCTACCAGAATGCCAATGTCAAAAGCAAAAAAAAATTTCTATATACAATAAGGAGTTAATGTTCAATTTTTCTGCCCCCTAGCTCCATTGGCACAGCCTATACGCGTGATACATACATACCCAGTTAACCAGCTCCTCTTGAGAACTAAAGAAACCTTTATTGACAATGTTGATGACAATTTTGATTGACTGTTTCTAATTAAAAGTGATTGTAGTTTTAACAAATTCTACGACAATCTTTATTGTGCCCCATGTACAACAATTAGAAAATTCTGAACTGTTTTGACCCTATAATGAAAGTAAGGATACCACTGAATAATACCTTTGACTTAGAATTGGACTTCTTAGCTTGCACAATGCAGAGCAAAGCTCAAGCAGGCAAGGCTTTCTTAAAATAAACAAGTGAATGTGTTGACTTGAGAAGTATTCATATCTGTAAAAAATCATAATGATTCACTGTGCCTCATGACCCACTGTACGAAGATTTCGCTATATATGCATGCGTGAGTTGTTTTTCTAATTTACACATTTATATAAGGTGTGTTTGCGTGTGTCTGTGTGTATGTGTGTGAGCATGTGTTTGTATATGTTTGCATGCATATGTGCACGAGTGTTAGTATACGTGTTTGTGTATGCTTGTGCACGCTCATGTGTGTGTGTGTGTGTGTGTGTGTATGTAAGTTTGTTCGTGTGCATATTGGTATTTACTGAGCTTTTATTAGCCTAACTCAAGGCCTCAAGTGTACGACACACACCAATGATTGAATTCACTGCAGCAGTATTGATTTAGGAAAATAGCTTGCTAGCCCCTACTTCACAGCAAGGAACCCATGTGTATGTATGTATTTATGTACTGAACAGACATTTTGCTTCTAATCTCCGCGTTTTGAGAGTTAGAAACACGAACATTGCTCAAGAAAAACCAATTTTATGCAATCAACATAAAAAGTGTGCATTTGTTCTTGGTTTTAACTCTCAAAACCAAGCGATTAGAAGCAAAATGCCTGTTCAAATACTTATGACAAATACTTTAAGTATCATCATCAGCCTTTAAGCGTCTGTCATTTGACATTGACTCTCCCCTGACCGCTCTATCATGGGCGCTCCAGAGCCAATACTCACTGAACGTGTTTTGTTCGTCACGCTATCTTATATACCGACATATTGAGCATATATTAGAATTCTCAAATACATCAGAATCATCAAGGATATTACTTGTCCATGAATGCATACAGAGAGGGTGAAAAGAAACTCGCTAATGGAGAATAGTATTCTTTATTGGTCGATTCTTGTCAAACTAGCTTTACTTTGAAACATCATCATCATCATCGGCAGCAGCTGCAGCAGCCTTTTAGCGTCTGACCTTGAACATAGACGCTCCCCAGGATTGACCAAATCTCTCAATCAAGGGTGTTGCGGTGCCAATCTAGTTCATCACGTCATCTTATATTTCGCTGGTCACAATTTCGCATATGATCTCTGGGGATGCACGTTGGGAGTTGTGATGTCCACCGGTTCTTTGACATTCTTGCAACATGACCAGTTAATTGCCATTTGAGTTTTTTAATGGATTCTACGACACCTTGGCTTGTTTTATATATATATATATATATATATATATTGAGCTGTGATCTTTCGATTTTATTCTCCATGTTGATTTTCTCATGTGTACGTTGCATTGTTCTCAGTCTGAGGGTCAATTATTTTGCTCAGGTTCCATGTTCCAGCTCCATAGGTGACTATAAGGAGTGCTTTTAGAGTGATTCATCTCACGTATATTTTCCTGAGCGAACCCTACATTTACCAAAACTGCAACCTGTGAGCCTATGTATTAAGATTATACCCGAGCTGGTCACAAACATATATCAAAACGAGGTGAATGATCAACCATTGTCAGAGACTACTTGGGGGTCCCACTTTCTTTTCGATTCTATCCTTTCCGATAGGGGTGGGCAGGAGTCCTATCTCTGGTACGACAATCACTCACCTTCAATCGTATTCGTTAGCAGAGAGGCACTGAGTATCATTTTTTATTCAAATCACCCATCTAGGTAATGGCCGAGCTCAACGTCGCTTCACATTGACAATCTAACGAAAACTGATATCCAACAAGATTAACTGAACAAACACCAAAACTCTAAGGCTCCTACATACGGCTTACATATCGATGAGAAGATATAAATGAACTTTGTCACCGAGTAGACACAGACACATAGGCCAACATGCATACATAGATTCCTATATGAAGCTCTGTATAAATATTTATGATCTCAATCCATACATAAACAAATTGACAAAGACAAAAAAGCATGAAAATATGTTCATGATTGTAAATCACGAAACGCGCATCCATTAGAGAGATATTGAATATTGACAAATACTTATACACTGAGGTACATAAATATTTGCCATGTTTAACTATTTACACGTTGGTGGGCACAGGTGAACACGTTAGAATAAGTAAGAAATGAGAGTATAAATATGCAAATACTTATTTCCCTTCTCTCTCTCTTTTTTTTAAAATCTTTCTCTGTCTCTGGTACACTTACACATACACTCTTACCTGTATATATATTTATTTGCTATTTGTTTCTCCTCTCCCCAAAGACTTCTCTCTCACAAAACATTGACACCTTTCACTCTCCTCCTCTCTCTCCCTTTGTGCAGATACATACATACGCACACACACACACACACTATATATATATATATATATATATATATATATATATATATATATATATATATATATATATATATATATATATATGTTTTCCAGTTACCGGATAGTAAAGCGTTCCAATAAGAACATTTTGTAAGCCCAAATATCATGAAGAGAAGAAGCTTATTTACATAGTAGAATATTTTAGCGTCCCCGGACCTCATAAATTGAGATTATAGTATAATAAACTGAGCTGTCAGAGGTTCAGATAGTGGGAAGTACAAGAAACAGGGTGTAGGAAAGAAAAGGATCGGGTGCACACCGCCTCTATAACAGCTCGCTGCTAAGCAAACGCTATTTCCAGTTCTCACCTTTTTTTTTGTGGAAGTGGAAGAAGTTCAATTAAACTTTATATCGAACCCATGTACACACATGCAGGAACGTAAAAACAATTGCAAATCCATTGAATGTAAAAACTCACTGCCATCTTATCAATAAAATCGCCAATAATAAATACATACACACAAGTAAACCTTGTAACACTAAAGCCTCATAATTTTCTCGTTTTAAGATCAAAATTTTGATTCGAAATTTTCACTGTATAATGTTCAATCTATACAATTAAGGGAAAAACTCCGTGTAAAATGCATTGGAAAGGTAGGAGGATATTATGTTAAAAAGCACATATTCGTTGTGTAAAATAAATAACTGGTCATCATTGGGCTACGAATTTGTTGATGCATCCACGTATATTCATACATGTACATGCATTCATATCTATCCAATTATCTATTTATATATCTATCTATTTATCTTTATATGTAATACAGTAAGAAAAAAAACTGCGTACGCAGAAATCCATATGCATGTAAGAATTACACATTCGTTTGTGCAAAATATAACATAACGAAGTTTCCTAAAACACATGCCTGAACACACACGCATACATAAACACACACGAACGCGCATGTGCAATCAGAGACATTGACATAAATTTAAAACAGCCTCCGATGCACACATACAGAAATACCATCATTAAAATACGCACGAATGCACACACACACACACACATACTCACATACACACATACACACACATACACACACCCTGACACATTAGCTTGATTCATCCTCATCCTTACTCTCCTTCCTCCCGTCCCCCCTTTGCAGCTTCCTTCACACCAATCAGTTTTTTTATTTTATTTTTTACCCTCAATTTTCATTGTCGATGACGTCATCGAAGGGAGCGCCCTGCTTCCCGGTGTGTTGCAGTCGAAGGTGGGAAGGTTGGGAGAGAGCCATGGAAAGATGTGGGAGAGGAAAGGAAGGAAGGTTTTGGTCTTGCAGAGAGGTTGCAAAAATGGATGCGAAGAAGACTGTCAAGAAAAGGTTCGGCCGGATGACACAGAATCGCAGGGGTCAGAAAAAGTTTCGAGGTCTGTACTTCTTTTGATTAGAAATAAATGAAAAAATGGAGTACAAACACTTAAAGAATTTAAGAAACTCATTCGTTTTGTAAGAAAAGAGAAGAATTTATATTTGTCCAATTCTTTGTAATCTTTTGAATTTTATTCCTGTTTTGGAGATGATGATAAATAATTTTTAAAGGAATTTTCATGTTTTTTTCTTCTTTCAATTTTCGGGTCATTAAAAGAAAATGTTGTTATTTGGAAGAGTTGGTTTACATTCGTTTTTTGGAAGTTTTTTTTTTTCGAAGAAGAAGAAGAAGAAGAAGAAGAAGAAGAAGAAGAAGAAGAAGAAGAAGAAGAAGAAGAAGAAGAAGAAGAAGAAGAGTGGTGCCTGAGTAGAAGTAGGAGTAGTAGAAAGAATAGAGGAGAAAACGTAAAAAGATGAAAAATTGTATTAGAAAGAAAGAAAGAAAAAAAGAAAGAAAGAAAGAAAGAAAGAAAGAAAGAAAGAAAGATAGATAGATAGATAGAAAGAGAGAAAGAATGATAAGAAATGGAAAAGTGAGACAAGGAAGAGAAAAGGAGAGAAGTAAGACAGAAACAAAACAAATGAGAAAATAAGATTAGGTTGAAAAAAGACGGAGAAAAATAAAGAAAGAAGACAAAAAAGGTTAAGCAAAGAATATGCATAAAAATTTGAAGAAAAAAGAGCAAAAACGATGAAAATGGAAAAGGCGTGGCATCTGACAGGAGAGAAAGACAAAAGCTCCGATGAAAACAGCTCTGATGGAGAGCAAAAAAACAACCATGGACAGAGAAGGATTAAGATGCTGATGATAAGAAATAATGAGAAAGGTGTGAAGCAAAATGGAAGATGTTGAAAAGAAGAAAAATGGTGGAAAAAGATAAAGAAGTTGTTGGTAGTAGTGATGCTTCGAAGATACTTTGAAATTGTCAAGCAAAAGAAAGAAGAAAAAAACAAACCTTTTGCAAAAAAGAGGTATGGAAAGCCTGAATGAAAATAATTATCAAAGGACGATAGAGAGAATGAGACAATAGCAAAAAATGAAAGGAATGAGAAGGAAAATTCTTTTTTTTAATTTAATAAACAAAGAAACTAAAATTAAAAAAAAAAGAAGCTGAATATAGTTTGAGAAGAGGGAAGGGGAAGGAAGGAAAAAAGAATGAAATAGAAACATTGGGAAAGATCCTGTGAAAAAAAATATCTGGAGAAGGAGGAAAGAAGATATATCAGCATAACGACTTTCCTGTATTATTAAAACCAAAGCAGAAAAATTAAGAAACAAAGGGTTTGTGTGCATATATATATATATATATATATATATATATATATATATATATATATATATATATATATATATATATATATATAATATATATATATATATATATATATATATATATATATATATATATATATATATATATATGTATATATATATATATATATGTATATATATATATATATATATATATATATATATATATATATATATATATATATATATATATATATATATATATAAAGCGAAAGACGATAAATAAGAATGAAAATATTGAAAGAACCTTCAAAAAATAAACACTTTCGTTTTCTCTTGAACCTTTCATGAAATTTATTTCCTATTCTTTATTTTCTTCTCCGAGAAGTCCAGTAATTCGTAACCAGAGAAGAATTGATGGAGAAATGATGACAACGATGATAGAACCCAGAAAGATATCAAGAGATGTTAATCACTATTTTCATTATGGCAATAAAAAAAAAGAATGAAAAAATTAAATCCAAAGTTTTACAAAGGAATGAAAAATAAGGCCTTACGAAAATTCTCGACCTTTTTTTTTTTTTTAATTGAAAATAAAAAGAAAAGAAATCGAAACAAAGCATGCCTGACACTTCAAGGAGTGTGTAAAGTGTGATGTACAGCGGGGTCGGAAAGATAGAAGAAAAGACATCTATAATCATCCGTTTTTTTTGTTTTTGTTTTTTTCTCAAAAACGCATAAAACAGAAAGGAACAGTCAGAATATGTGTTCACCACTCCAAAGCACAAGTCAGCAAGCAAAGCATTCATACATACCCTCGCCCATTACAATAAAAGAGATGACCTTTAATGGAAAGACAATTCAAAAATTAAATCTCTTTTCTGTTCTTGTCCGTGGCCACTCAATCTGTTTATACGGAGGCCAGATTTTATGGCGTGTGGAGGCAAGGGTGGAGTCACAAAAGTGCATAGGGGGGTAGAGACGACGACAGCAGTGAGAGTAATAATGAATAAATGAATGAATTTCTTTAATTGAAGAATATTTTTGCTCAAGAGAATTTTTAGTCCAGTATTTTTCTTCATTTTCATTTTTTCCAAATAACCAACGTCTTCTTTATCATCCTAATACTTGCCCATCTTCTTCTTCTTCTTCTTCTTCTTCTTCTTCTTCTTCTTCTTCTTCTTCTTCTTCTTCTTCTTCTTCTTCTTCTTTACATCTTGTTTGTTTTTCTCCTCCACCGCTACCATTGTTTCTCTTTTTTTTCTTTTTCTTTTCTTACCTCTCTTTTTTTCTCTGTCTTCTCATCATTATCTCTTTAAATCTTTCTTTTCTTTTTTTCTGATTTTCTTCGTTCCCAGTATTGCTCTTTTCCTTCTTTCATTTTGTCTCTTTCTCATTTAATCTTGACTTTTTATTTTGTTTCCAGTCTTTTTTCCTACTTCTTTTTTCTATATTTTTCACACATTTCTTCACTTTCTTTTCCTTCTCCTGTTTACTTTTCCTTTGCACTTTCTTTTCTCTTTCTTTCGTTTTCCCTATTCCTTCTTCCTACATTCTTCTTTCTCTCTTTCCTTCCCTTTTAATTTTTTTTACTTAGCCCTTCACTTCTCTTCCAGTTCCCTTTCTTTCTCCATCCATTGAATTCTTCTTCTCTCACTTTTTAAAAATATATTTGCCCCTTTTTCCCCCCTTTTTTTTTCAATTTCTTTCTTTCCCGAACTTAGAGATCTTTGTTTTTCTCATATTTTAATCATCAAATCATTCAACCTTTCCTTTCCTCTTTTTCTTTTTTTGATCCCTTCTTCTTTTACTTCAATATCTATACTTTTCTGTGTTCATATTATCAGCACAACGGCTTTCTGTTTCTTCTACCAATATGTACGAACCGACAAAAGAACAACCTTCTTCGCTAGAGACCAAATTATGGGTAGCACTATGACCGAAAGCAATGTCAGAATCCAGAGTCATTTTTCTCGCCGTTCAATTTTCTCTTTTCTTTTTTCAAAAAATCTTACGACCTTCATTTTTTTTTAATTTCCGAAAAGTTTCAATATCTAACTAATTAATTATTGTCATTTTATTGAACTTACTGAAAGCAAAAAGAAAATTAAAGGCATCCGTAAAAGAAGGAGAGGTGCTGATGGCCGTGACCATTCGCGAAAAGATTTCCTTTATAAACCCTTTCGTCCCCGACCTTCCCTGTAAACAAAACCGCCCTGAATGGGCTAATTACTCTTCACAAGATGGCGTCTAATGAAACATTAAAAGAAGGTTCGACGTAGCCCTAATGACTGGCCAAGTCTAATCCGTTCGTTATCAACTAGGAGCCAACACCCTTTTGTGGCGACTTCCTCAATATTCTTTTAATGCTTGCGGTTGATTAAGTTTTTAAGAAATTAACATTACCAAGAGTACTGTTTGCACTTTCTGTACCAACAGGCCATTAATAATAATAATAATAATAATAATAATAATAATAATAATAATAATATCCATGCCTTGCATGAATGAATCCCCGTTGCCCACGCGTGCACCAGAACTAATTATCTAAAATATTATCACATTAATCTGAAAAAGAAGATCTTTTATTGAAAATTATTTTTAAAAAAAGATCTTTAATCTAGAATTATGTTCAAAATCTCAGCACAAGTTCCGGCATTGGTGGTCCAAAATGATCTTAGAGATTGAAGAGAGCACAGTTTTGAGGAAAAAACAAAACTGAATATTTCTTGATGGTGTTTAGTGTTATACTCATGCAATTTTCAAGATTGTAGCCAAAAAAATGTGAACTGGAGCACATGGATAAATATGGATGCACAAAGAAAAAAGAATATGTAGCCCACTTGGCAGGTTGGTCGGGCGGGCCATTTGTGGCAGCTATGGAGGTCCGATATTAAAGAAAGGCTGGAGGGAACTGAGGAAATTCTGTGATGCATCTTTACAAATTACGAAAGAAAAAGATACTGTATTTCCTGGCGTCGAAGATGCTATTTTTTCTCCGAAATGAATCTTAATTTACCCTGCATCCCATGAACCGGGGGTTACTTTTTTCCATAGGCCTGTCCTAACCCCAATGGAAGGTAATCTATGCAATACAGTAATCTGAAATCTTGTATATGACCTCCAAATAAAGTGTATGAATTATACTTTGTAAAAATCGTAAATAAACAAGAAAGTATCATAATCTTTAAAAAGTATACTTTATCGAAAAGTTCGTTCCCCTATACATTAAGACAGTGTATAATGCGCATAAAACCTGGGTCATAAACTCTTAGTGACGGTGTCGGCAACATAAACCACCTGAATATATCAGGCTTTTAATTCCAAACATAGATATCATTATTATCAGTCATATTATAGATATTCCAATAAAGATAAAACCATTGCTTAGTTTAAAACTGAATGGCGGAACTGGACATGAAGGGGCAGCTCTCCCGCGAGGACTCATTGGTAGGCTTGATGTGACCTTTAAATGTAAAATTACGATGTCTCCCAAATGGAAAAATAAAAATAAAAAAAGTAGGCTAAGTGGTCAAGTGTATCTACACGTCAATTGCCTTTATTAAAATTTAATAATTTAATCCTGTTGAAAAACATTTCCTAGTGATTCAGTATTCAGAACTAATGAAAAAAAAATGACTGAATGAATGCTATATTATGCTGACTGCAAAATAATTTGGTTCTTTTTGCGAAATGCTCCTGTTTTTAACTCTCAAAACCAAGCGATTAAAAGTTGTGGTAGGTTTCGTCTTAGCTGTTCGGGGTCAGTCTTGTTTGAAAAAGGATGAAGAGCGAACGTTGTTGACTTACGACTGTCATCCAGGTAATCATAGGCGTTGAAAGATAGGGTGTTTGTATTTCTGAGTTTATTTCAACCAATGTCTATTCAACAGCTCTGTGGACGAAAGGATAAAGTGTCTGCCTGCTTATTGTCAGCTTGTATGTTCGAGTTACAGCGGTTGGCTCTAGCGTGACGGAAAACTAATATCTGTACAATATATTTGTCAGCTGTTTTCGGGAAATCTAAAAAAAAGTGAATAAAAAAATTACTGATTATAGATCTTTACACATGGTGTCTATAAATTATCTCCTTTTATTTCCGTCCTTTTGAATGATGTAAATTTAGCTTTGAAATATCTAAATTGGTAACACTGACCATAAATAACCGAAATATAAAAAAAAAAAAAACACTGAACCGAACGTTATTTTGCATGACAATTATGAAGGGTTATTTCACACGCCATAAAGTCCAGCCCCTTCCAAACAAGCACCTTTTGAACGGGAACTACCCTAGTTTTATTGATGTCTAAATCCTTTGAACGTGTATAAGCAAAATACTTGAGGGACATTCGTGCATAATTCAATTTCGATTCATTCATTGTCTGATTTACTTTTTATTTATTTTTATTCCAAGCTATTTTCCTTGTACATCACCTTCTTTTATCTGAATCCTTTGGTAATGTTTACCACTTAAGACGAGGTTAATTTCTTTGTTGCACTGACCCTGGCAAATTAGGATGAAGAATAAGTGTGACGAGGGTGGAGAAAGAAATGAAGTACGGGGGGGGTCAGGCTTATAAAAGGAGTGCAATATTATTTTCAGTAGTACTAATAGTGGTAGTATCAGCACTAAAGACAGGAAAAGGAGTAAAGACTGTCACTCCCATCTTCCCCTTCTCCCCCCCCCCCCGTATGTCTGATCTTGTCCAATAGTTTCACTGTTACTTTCACTTTCTCCCCAACCCCACCAACACTCTGATCTTTACCGGCCACTTCTGTCGGCCCATACCTACCCGCATATAGGGAATTGTTTGCGTCCTTGTGTCGGCACGGATCTTTCTCTGTTGGGACCCTGCCATCCTATAAGATAAAAAGAGGGAGAAAATTGGATCTAGAAAGTGGAGTGAGAGGGCAGTTATGGATTTCCGAAAGGTGGGCTCGATCCTGGGTCTTGATCTCGGCTAGTGATAGTGCATTTTAGCGTTTGATCTGGCTGTCCACTTACGTGTGTGGTCGCTTCTGGCCATTACTGGCCATTGTTTGCGATTAAAAAACATGAAAAGCCTTTTTTTCATTCTTTAATTTTCCTTCGTTTTTTGTTGTTGTTTTTTTCCCCAAAGTGGGTTATATAGAAAGATCGAAATTAGTTGAGAAAAAGATAGAAAGTGATGGAAAGAGGGTACAAATAACAAAAGGAAAAAGAATTTAAGAAATGGAGAAAGAGAATAAGCTGTCATGAAGAAGACGACAAAGGGAAATTAATTGAAAATGAAACAAAAGAGATAACAAAAGAGATGAAAAGGAAAAGAAACATTACAAAAAAAAAACACTGAAAAATTAGATGAAATTACCAAAAATAATAAAAACAGACGACAAAAGGAAATTGATTGAAAACGGAACAAGAAGGAAACCAAAGAAAGAAAGAAAGGAGAAAAAACTATGACAAAAGAAAATCGGAAAAGTAAATATAAAAGAAAGTAAGAAAAGTGAAGAAAAAGAAAGAAAGAGTAGATATAAAAGAAGCTGAGAGAAAATTGAAAAACAAACACACACACACACACACACACACACACATGGAAAAAAAAGACAAATAGATGTAAGGAAAAAAAAAGAATAAAAGATATCCTTACCTTGCGCAAGAGAATCAGAGCTGATAATCTGAGAATTATCGAAAATTATAAAGAAAAAATAGATCTTTTATCCAAAATTATCAATAAAAAAAATACCAGTCCATGACTTGGGTATTGTCGGTCCCAAAATGACCACTGAAACCCCATAAAGTATTTCTTTGAAAAAAAAGAAGGTGTCAATTGGTGTACAAATGCTGATTTTCAAAGTTGTCGCCCCGGAAATGTTACCAGGAGCGCACTGAAACACACAGATGCACAAACACACACACACACAAAGTAACAAACATACAAACATATATATATACACACACACACACACACAAACACAAACACAAGCAGAGGCACACTTAATTTGTAGCTTAATTTATCCTTTTTTCTGAGAGTGCTATAAGGAGTGTTGGTGGAAAAAAATATACAAAACTAATCGGGCGCTTTATCGTGGTGCCAGTAAACTTGCCCAGCAAATCATTATAGCTAAAGTGAGTTCAATTCTCATAGGCAACTGAAATAGGTGGCCTTGTGCCAGACGAAGTGAATCAGATGAAAAAAAACAAAAGACAGGTTTTTAATTACATTATTGTGGTAGATTTTTTTTTATTAATATGTAATTTAAATATACTTTTTGATTGGAAGATTCTAATTTTTGGAGCCTCAGTATGACTTTTGGAGCCTTTATATGCCGGCTAAACATCACCATAGTTTTAAGAACGTTAAACAAAGCATCATCGTGATTGTATTGCAATGGGAGATAACCCACAATATCAGACCAGTATATAAGCCAAAACAAACAAAACTGTTGGTCAAGCCAACGCATTAAACCGAAGAAAACCTGAACGAAGATATCCAAAACTAAATCTATAAATAATATTAGATCAATGCCAAATATTATAGAACAAACATTTACGTTGAATTTCAGACTTTTTTTAAAAATTTCTCTGACTTTTGTACTTTGAAAGTGTTCTCATAAACGACAAAATTTCATAAGTATTAATTTTTGATATCGTGAGTTAATTTCATGAAAAGCCGCTAGGTTTTGCTTAATTTATTTTTTCTGGAAGATTATTCAAAATTATGAATAAGATGATTGGAGAGAATAAGGGTGTAGGATGAAATGTGCTTCTAATTGATTGCATCTTTTGGGAAATAAAACTGAAAAACATGTACTGATAGGACGCCAGAACATTGAAAGACGGTTACAACTTCAGATCGCCATTGTTTTGTAAAAGTTCAGTTTGGTTAAGCGTTGAGGCCTTACCCAACTGTACTTTTATAAAATGTCGCTGTCTTAGCACCAATTTTTCTTATCTTTTCCATTAAACATTGAAGAGCAGGTGTTCCAACTCACTGGTGTAAATGGGTTCGGGGAACTAGGGATACTGTAAGGCTGTATCTAGGATTTATGCTTGGGGATCACAGAGGAGTGAACTGAACCAGCAGAGCCCGGGATTCCGGGCACTCTGAAACCCCGTAGGTATTTTTTTTTTTTTTTTTTTATGAGTATGGATAATTTCGGGACCATTTTGAGATCACATAACCTATACCAAAATTGAGAAGTATGTATATGCCCTACCCCTGGGTAAGTATCCACACCTTTTCCAAATATCAATCCTTAAAGAGGACCGACGTCTCACACGGCGAACCGCTTACTGATCTCCAATGAAAGGAGTTCAAAGCCGGATTCGCGAGTTATCGATCTATTTTCCTTTTTGGGTACTCTAAAAAAATGATGTGCTGGGTCACTTGCGTACAAGTTCAACAAAGTGAGGCAAATAAGAACAAAACAATAATTAAGTGAATAAGTTAAGATGAAACATCTTTTTTTATCTTTCTTTTTCCTGTTTCTTCAAGATAAAAGAGAATTTCTTCAATTTCTTGAATGTATATGTATATGTGGATGTTAAGTGATCCGACAGAATATAGATGAAAAAATTTTTCTCTGAAAAAAAATGGATGGCCCCCGTCAAAATGCTTCAAAATTCGCCCACGGAATAATAAAAAAAAATTGAGATGTAATACCTATTTCTTGAGTTTTTTTTCTTCGCCTTCCAATTTTCATTGTCATCTACACATATGTAGAGACACACACGCACACAAGTACACATATATACATGAAAATATAAACAAATCTCTCCATAGAAAAAGAGATCTTTTATTTAAAAAGGCAATTCATTCATTTAAGTATGTTGAGCTCTTATTTGCTTTAAAAAAATGTGAATAAACATTCTATACCGAAAGAATGCGAAAAAAAAATTCCTCAAGAAAAGATTTATACGTATCTACCTTTCTCTAGAATATATTGCATAGATGGCTATTCCGAAAGATCACAAAATTTGCATCATAAAAAACTTCTTTTTTTTTCTTCGATATGATAATCAAATGTTTAAATTTCAGCTTTTTAGCTCCATTGGTACGATCTGTACGCACAGCACAGAGATAACCAGCCAGCCAGCCAAGTAGTCAGTCAGACCAACTTGAAAAACTGAAGAAACCTATGTTGGCAATTTATCTGCCTGATGGATCATCTTTAATACTATGTTTTTATTTTCATATATCTAAAAGTACAAAGGTTTATAATCTATCCAACCACTTTATTAGTGCCCAGACCGATCAACAAATAGCAGAGCAGTTGAAGGTGGAAGAGAAAGGGTCTCAAAGAGGTAAATAAATATATATTTATGTGTACACATCATAACATGTGTAGATAAACATATTTCGTATCAAAATGTATCAGAATCTTGGCCCAGAAGGTATTCCAATCGAAGAAATATTTATGAACATCTGCAGATTTTGTTCGATATAAAATTCATTTTTTTTTAGTTCGAGAAAAGATAGTTGAATATTTCTTCACCAATATCCTTTTCAAGGTTACGTTTGAAGGAGGTTTGATGTAACGGTTATTTGGTTGAGTTTGTTCCTCAGAGTAGTCACTCTGGTATCGGAAGGACCTAGAGGGCGCTTTAGTACCTCCTAGGTCCTTTCGCTTCTTACACTTGCAGTTTGCAGTTAGGAACCAGCATCTTTCATTTTTTTTAATTATTAGATCAAGTGTTTTCACTAGTATCACAATTCAAGGAGATACAGGTTCCTGCCTCTATCCAGAAGAAGAGCGGGCGCTGTTTTAGCTTTCCGTCTTTTTTTTTTCTTTTTTTAAACTAAGACTCATTTCAGTGGAAGAGTTAATTGTTTATAATAGTGGTTACGAGATATTTCTATCATCAAAATTGCAACTTTCAAGAAAGGCTGACAATAGGAATTGAAAGGCTGGCAAAATAAATCTGTGATTCGTGGCACGAATGGTTAAGGCAACGACCATGGAAGACGGATTCTCAAGGTGTGGGATCCGACTTTAAGTCCTTTTGGAAGTTGTTTGCTCAAACAGTTTGAGATTTTATCGACCCAGAAGGCTGTGATAAAAAGAAACAATAATATGAAATAAAGCTACTATCTATGTTAATGATATAGTCGGAATGAAATTGTTGTATAGATATATGTCACTAAGTATAAGCTGAAAAAATAATTTATCATATGATTTTGAACAGCCATCTTGTAAAATTACGGAGATCTTTGAAACGAATTAACTTATCTATTCAAGGTATAATATAAATTGATAAACGTTGGAGGTGGGCAAGACATGTAACAATAATGGGGGATAACAGATGATGCAAAAAGTTGTTTGAATGGTACACAAAGGATAGAAAACGCAGTAGGAGAAGATCAATCAGAAGAAGGAGTGATGAGATGGACGGGTTTGCTGGTATGACATGTCAGAGATCAGCATAGTCACGGTCATTATCGAAGTGATTGGGGAAATGCCTATATCCAGCGGTAGACCGTAAATGGCTGATGATTAGGAGGATATAAGGAGATGTGTTGTGTGTATATGTGTACAGTGAATTATATATATATATATATATATATATATATATATATATATATATATATATATATATATATATATATATATGTATATATAGCGGTGTGTGTGAGTTCATTTTCTATATTTTTCTCATTTACAGGGTGGCCTCATTTTCCGCCAAGTGCGTAATCTCTTCTCGTTTGACAATAATTGGACGAAATTGGCCTCCCAATCAGAATAGCCACCCGTGTAACAAGAAACGGGTTATTTTGAGCATGCCCTCGAGTGGACGAGGCCATTATACACAAAACAGGAGGGGTGAAGGTAAGCAGCTAGGCTTGAATTTAAAGAAGCGAGGGACAATTAAACACTTTTTTGTCTCTGTTTTATTTTACATCTCTTCGAAGTGAGTAAATCTATTCCCCTAAAGACAAGAACAGAGAGAAAAGGAGTTTGAGAAGGAAAGAAAAAGAGACATAAAAAGACTGTAAGAGAAAAGGTGTGTGAGGAAGGAAGAGGGAGCACAAGTCATGAGGTGCTTTGAAGAGAGAGAGAGTAAATTGAAAGAGAAGTGAAGAATAATGACGGAGGACAAGTGAAAACAAGAACAAGATAATGTAGAGAGAAGAGAGAGAGAGAGAGAGAGAGAGAAGGGAGGGAGAGAGAGAGTGGGAAGGAGAATAGAAACAGTGACAATGTGAGTAGGTGAGATCTAGAGACTTTGTTTGTGCACGCACGAGCGTGTTTGAGTGTGATCGCGCGTGCCTGTAACACTTCAAGAGAGAAGGCAGCGCGAGAAAAGGCGTAAACGAGAGAGAGAGAGAGAGAGAGAGAGAGAGAGGGGGAGCAAAATAATGGCTATCTTAGAATAAACGAATTGTTAAGAATTTTTTCCTGTATAATCATTTTGGGACAAATTTTGTACGCACAGAACTCACACGTGTGTATATGAAAATCACATGTGCACGCGTGCAAGAGACGATGTGTTCAGTTGGAGAGCACAGTGATTGACTTGCAGGCACAGCATGTGAGTAACACCTGAGAGATCTTAGGCTAAATTCCGTCCCGTGAAACTATTGCCAAATTATGAAACAAAATTAAAGAGATCTTCATCAATTATGGCTGAATTAAATCAGCATTATTGCTTCCAATGCATCAACAAGAAACGCAGATAAATCGCATCAGAGTCATTGATTTGGATTCACGGAAGAAATTGAGTAGCATCACGTTTCTGATGTAGCCTAAGACCCACTTGACTTGAAATCCTGACCTTTGTTTGGGCTCAAACACCGACCACTGCACGGAAATTCAAATTGTCTCCTGTTTCAACCAACTTGCTGACTTCACATGCTAATTCGATAAACACATTTTAGGGATTTTAAAAGATGGAGTATGCCTTCAAAGCGAAGAAAACATA